>OY992882.1:102710591-102808091 GCA_963921405.1 Cepaea hortensis | reverse complement strand
TGAGTCAGATATCTGTCTCTCGATTTGTATCCGTTGTCATTTATTATTGCATTGCTTATGCCGTTGGGCACTTTCATTCTGGTGTATGCATACTTAATAGCAGTATAAATTCCGCCCTGGGGCAAGCACAACAGGTCGTTCTTGTCGTCAGAAGCGTACCCCCTCCTTCTGTTCTACGTTTTTTGAAGGCAGCTGTCGCTTAGGGGCAGTGAATGCGCTTCACAACTCCATGGCATACCAAGTCTGTGGTTCGTTATCAGCTGCGGACAGTTTGAACGCTTTGCGTTGATTTCGATGGCATGAGGCGTCGGTCGATAAGAAATGCAATAGTAAGCTACTGACCTTAAAATGTATCTAGTATATTGCAAACAGCCAAAACTTGCTGGGATTGATTACAACGTCCTGTTAAGGACATACCACTAACTACTTGTGTCATAACTGTCAATTATATTCTTCCTGTTGTACAGCACGATTCCAATCACAGGCATTTTTTTTTTTCAGAACAGTCACGATGACAGTAACTCCTAACATCAATTGTGCGATAAAGGGGAGGCATGGATGTTTAGTTCAGAAAAAAAAAAAAAAAACTCCTTTTAACTGCAGCAGTTTGTGTCCTAAACATGTTGTATGTTATTTGCAGAGGTTGATTTTCTGGGAAATTTTACTTTCAGCAGTTTGCCATATAGCTAGAAAAGTCATAGGAATCTTTAGTGTAAAATAAATGGAGGGAGAATTAAAAACTTATAGAGAAGAGAAATAGAAATATAAATGAACAATTTGGGGAGGACATGGGCAGAGCTGCGTGGGATTAATAAAGATAAGAAGATTTATTGAGTTAGTTGCTGGCCTATGTGCCAATGAGGGACAGAGGGCCACAGAAGAAGAAGTTTGCCATTGCTTTCTGAACAAGATGTCAACGCTTATCGCCAACTGAATGCCGGTGTAAGGAATGAACCCCCTACCTCACCATCATCGCACTGGTTATTACAGAGCGAGCGTTCATACACTTTGAGATATGTTGAGATATCTTGGCTATCTATTCCTCTATCTATTCAGGCCTACGAAATTTGATGGCCCTCTCACATTATAGACCCATAGTAGGTTTCTGCTGTGGGACATCTTTAGAGAAGTTTTTAAACCCCCGAAGTTTGGCAAAGCTGCTGGTCCAAACTGTATCCCGAAAAAAGCTGTTAAAGCCAATATATAAACACCTCAACTGGATTAGTGTTCACGTTAATTATTAGATCCTAGGAGGCTGAAGAAATACCAACAGATTTAATAGAAGGATATCCGGTGAAGTTGAATAAAAAAGAAAGGAGACACGCAGAATAGTGGATATTTTTAGAGGAACAATTATATTGTAAGTTCCTGAGAAGCAATCAAGATAGTAAAAGAGATAATTACTGAATACTAATCATGGTACCATTGACGGTAGCAAAATCAGTACTTGAGACACTCTAATCTGGGAAATTGCAGTATTACGGACACTACTTTCTAATCTAAACAGCCAGTGTTAGATAACCATTGCGTGGATATCATTTCACGGTGGAGTGCCTTTAAACGAGAGAGCTGATCTACTAGCTAAGGAAGGAGTAAGAAAAGAACAGCCTGGTGTACCTGTCACATGTCACCAAAAGGAAAAGAATAATCATATCAATCCGATAATTATCAACACCAGCGCAATACGATTACAATTTTATGGACAGACCCGAAAAAAATATTATTTCTCGCCTCGGAACAAAACATAATCAATTAAGTAACTACATGTGTACACAGTTCACGATTAACGAATCAGCCACATGCACATATGAATTGGCATCGCAGGTAGCAGATCACACACTCCAGGACTGCCTAAACTACGACATATCTAGGGGAATCTTCAGGCCTAGAGACACAACAGTGGATGATAAACTCTATGGACCACTGAGTGAACTAAAAAGGATAGTGAAGTTATTGAAGAGACAATATTGCAGGTACAGACACATTTCAAGCTGACGAAAGAAAAAGAAGTTGCTGGGAAAATAGTAAGCATAATCATTATGAAGACATTAGATGTCATTGACATGCCATTATGAGATAAACAGGCATGCTTCTGACTAAACAGATCCTGCACTAACAAAATACCCACATTACGCAAAGCATGAAATGAATTCGTCACTGTTTATTGGATTTGCGAGCTATGAAAAGGCCTCTGACAGCATTGATGGGGAATCTCTTTGAAATTGATGAGGCGCTATGGGATTGCGCCAAGATAATTAAGTTAATAAAGAAATCCATATAAGGGCATGAAATGCAAAGTTCTTAATGCGTTTAAACTAATGAACGCGTTTGAAATAAGAACAGGGATGCGGGTTGGTTGCCATGTGTCACCTTTATTGTAGTTATTGGCTATGAACTGAATTATGGAGACACATAGCTACCACCAAAAATAGAATTCAGTGGAGTATAAAGATAATGAGAATAAGTCCAGCTAATGGTAATGCCACGGTGCGATTGTAGTTGTGCTTACTTTAAAGTATCCTCGCTGTGGTTATAATATTCTTTGGCTTGTTCATATTTGCAGGATACAGATGGTTGTGTTTAGCCCTCAAGAAGTTAGTTGATCGTACCAACACATTATATCAGGACTGTACTCTGGAGTTATTGAGTAAATTGTCTTATTAGTGCTGTGACTGGCTCCGAGAGATTGTTTAAATATAACTACTTCATTCTACACATTACATAACGATTGACACAACTCCACAGCTCATTGTTATAACCCAACACCGGTACTGTTTTAATAATCTATTGTTATACGACGAGCGCATACATGTCGCATAATCATATGGTCACATATTCACGCTGTCACATTTATAAAACACTTCTATGTAACAATTGTAAAATATCTACACTAATGGCTGCACTATGAATGTCTATTGCCATCCTCAAAACGTGACTTGTCCCACTTAGATCATAGCCACTAGTCTAATGACCTTGGAGGAGACCTGTCCCCTGCCCAGCGTCTACCGGTGTGTTCCACGCCGCGTGATCAGCGTTGACAACCGAGTCGTTTTTCACGCTATAGTGCTTAAATATACTTTAGCCCTTGAACTATGACATGACTCCTAAACTGAGTCATGGCAGATTACCCGATTTGCAATGTTGAAACCTCACTTCAAGAGGTGGAATTGTACAATATTTAAGTTACAGTATGCGGAGTGGTCTCGAGGTATGGTGTCCGCCTCGAGTGCTGGAGGTCCGGGGTTCAGGCCCTGGTGAGGACCGAGATTTATTTAAAAAATCCACCTGGACTTCCAGTAATAAAATTTCCCCTGGTCTCTGGGAAGTGAGATCGGACGCCCGTGTGTATTGTTGTCTCTGGGTAGTGAGATCGGACGCCCGTGTGTATTGTTGTCTCTGGGTAGTGAGATCGGACGCCCGTGTGTATTGTTGTCTCTGGGTAGTGAGATCGGACGCCCGTGTGTATTGTTGTCTCTGGGTAGTGAGATCGGACGCCCGTGTGTACTGTTGCGCACGTAAAAAATGCCTTGGCAGTTGGAAATCGAAAAAGAGTAGCCTAACGGCGCTGCCCGGGCAAAATTTCGAGTTAAAAATCTACCCAAGTATTTCAGGATCCTCGGCGATGCAACGGAGTTCGTGCATTGAGCTGAGTTTCTCCAGACTCAGGTTTGAGTTAGGAGGAAAACGGAGCACTTATGGGTTAAACCGTGTGCCGTGATGTTGATCCAACGACTAAACGACTAAACTAAACTAGTTACAGTATAGACACAACAGATGCATATATTAAAATAAGAATATAAATGGGGCAGATGAGTCTTCGTAGCAGTTGGAATTTTTATAAAAGTTAAAAGAAATTAAATCTAGAAGCAAACTTAGAATATGTAATTTCAACGTCAAGTCGGTACTACCGTGTGCATCAGAAACACGGAGCACGAGTAGAACAAAAACTAATAAACTACAAACATGCATTAACTGTTATCTGTGCAGAATAGAAGCAATAAAATGGTATGACAGAATCACCAATGTGATGACCTAGGAGAGAACTAAACTAATGCCAGTGAATCAAGAAGTGATTAGAAGACCTAGGCTTGTGTAGGACACACATTTAGAAAATCCGATAATTGTATACATACACAGTATATCTTCTGGATCCCGCATGACAAAATAAATAGACGGAGACCTGAAAACACATGGAGAAGAGAACTGGACACCCAATTCGCGGGCACTATATTGGGGTCGAAATATAGAAGACAACACGGCTGCAGCAACGTTTGTTGGGTTATAGTTAGCCAGAGGCAAAAGTCCGAAAAAACATGCTGCTTTTGCCGCGGTCATTTAAGGTGTTAACGCTGGTAGATGTACCGTGCATACAATGATCACCTCCCTGAGGGCAGACACACATAGCGATGTCACTATGGGATAAGTGAGATAAACAACACGTCTTGAAGATCGTTGTGCAATCGCACGACAGGAGAAAAACCACAAGAGTCATGACCCAAGTAGGCCGCCGTCGACATTGTAAAGGAGGAAAAGAGGCCGAAACATTTCAAGATGGGGGACAATTCTGATGATGGGTAGCCTACTAACGTGCTTGCGCCGCAGTGGAATTTTGACATGTGGAGATAGGAATGGATAATGTGGAGAAAGGCATTGAAGGAACTGCAGGAGAAAACACAAAATAGGCGCGAGGTAGCTGAGATCCTGTGCTCTATTTGGAGATAAAAGCAGTACAAGAAGAAGAAGAAGAAGAAGAAGAAGAAGAAGAAGAAGAAGAAGAAGAAGAAGAAGAAGAAGAAGAAGAAGAAGAAGAAGAAGAAGAAGAAGAAGAAGAGACGGCGGCGGTGGCGGTGGCGGCGGTTACGTTGGCGACGGCGGCGACGGCGGCGACGGCGGCGACGGCGGCGACAGCAGCGGCAGCAGCGGGTGTGGCAGCAGCAGCAGCAGCAGCAGCAGCAGCAGCAGCCTGAGATACATTAAGAACCAAGCCAATTATCTTGTCTCTTAATCTGAATTTTATCCTTCGCAATTAAATGCATGGTTCCATTCCTTGATCACGTTTTGCAGGTGTAAGTATATATGTCAACAAGTTAATACAAATTAAATACACCATTCTGCATGTTCGTGACAAAATATGCACTATTAAGACACAAAAACTAAAGCCATTATTCAGTTACGGAAACAGCAGGCAGACCGGCACGACGGCGTTAATCCCGAGAAAATCCTCCTAGATATACTGCCATGTTCTGTGCCATTGGCCAGGTTAAGTCCATTAACAACTTTTGTGTTATTCCACAAACGCTGAATAAAAATATAAAAACCTGCAATTAATTTTTAAACCGACTGATTGGATTCCTTCCGTTTCCGTTCTTTACAACTGTCCTTTTATTTTTGCCTGTTTTATTCCTCCAACTACTTAATGGTAAAATAATGCATAATTTTCAAAAAAGTTTGATTGAATTCCAGGCTTGGCAATGGGAATGTTATTCCTATGGCAATCCCATGAGAAAGGTCCCATGGGATGGGATGGGATGGGACAGGCATAACTTACCATGGGATGGGATTTTTTTTTGGCATATCCTTTACAGGACATCGCTGTCAACACCAGCATCTTTCAGCTGTATGTTGATTTCTTGGCAAGATTACGCTCAGTAGTTTGCCATTGCTTTCTGAGCGGCCGGCTCACATACCCCGTAAGTTACCGTTGCGATCCGAACCACTGCTGATTCTAACCGTCATCACTTTACCGACGAGAGTATACGAGATTACGGAGAAAAGTCATAACCTCTAAGCCACGAAGCCGGCATGGGATGGGATAGAACTAAATGTTGAATTCCTTCCGTTTTGTTATCTAAAGCTATCCTTTTCGTTGTGCCTGTTTTATTAGAAAAGTGTGGGCGGGTGAGAGAATATATGTAGATGCACCTTGTTTGTCTAGTTACGCACACGAGATATTATAGAGAATATGTATAGTTACCCATTGTTTCACTTGTTTAGGTTCGTTTATTCACAGCTTTAAAGTTTTGCGTATCCTTTTACAGGACCTAGCTGTCAACAGCAGCATCTTTCAGCTGTCTGTTGATCTCTTGGCAAGATTACGCTCAGTAGTTTGCCATTGCTTTCTGAGCGGCCGGCTCAGTATCCGCAAGTCACGAGCGGGGGTCGAACCACCTCAGTCCTCGCTCCGCTACGAGACTCTGCGTGATAAACGGGATTACAGAGAGAAAGTGTTGTAACCCCACAGCCAGAGAGACCGGCATTCACAGCTTTAGGCCTCGTTATATATGGGGATGAGTGGGTGTGCGTCTATGCTTGTGGGGGTGTGTCTGTGTGTGTCTGTGCGTGTCTCTCTGTGTGCTTGTCTGTATGTGTGCATGTAATAATAATAATAATTGAAAATACAGGAACAGCAAATACAGATAGCACAAGCACGATGTATTAATATAAATGTAACAATATAGCAGAAAACAGTGATAAATGACACCAATTACATAATAACGGGATGTTTTAACTACCGCCCAGAAAGATGGGGAAGCCCAGATACCGACTACAAAGGACGAGAAGTGGTGGTCTGGGAAATACACTCTAATCGCCATATTTAAAAGTTACCGCTGGGTAAACCCGATGCCCCTATAGAAGATGGTCACGATTTCCATTTCACTCATGGTTGTCTGACTGTTTTGTAAAGTATCTGCTAGATGATGATGATGATGATGATGATGATGATGATGATGATGATGATGATGATGATGATGATGACGATGATGATGATGACGGTCGCGCGAACGAAGTTGATAGCGAACTGCTCTGGTAATATCACGAGCACGGTCTGACGCTGATTGGATGTCTGGGCTCATCGCTTACTAAAGTGAGAAAAGATTGGCCATGTATTCCTCCTTCCTCTCAGACCTACAAAATGTGATGGCGCTATCACATCACAGACTCATAGAAAACTGCTTCGAGATAAATTATTATTATTATTATTATTATTATTATTATTATTATTATTATTATTATCTTCTTCTTTCTTCTTCAGCGTTCCGAGCCATTGAGGTTCTTTGCTGCAGATACAATCCGTCTCAATTCGTCTCTCTGGTTGACCTTCTCTTGCCAGTCGTTGATTCCAAGTGCTTGTAGGTCTGTATATGTATTATCTCTCCACCGTCTTCTTGGTCTACCTCGGGGTCTACGGTCATTTATTTCCTGAGTGTAAGCGAGTTTTGTTTCCCTATTATCTTCCATTCTTTCTATATGCCCCAGCCATTGTAGTCTATTAGCCTTCATGATACCAGTGATTGGCGGGGACTTAAATAGATCATAAATGTCTTTGTTACTTCTTCTTTTCCACTCTCCACTTTGTGTATCCCTAATGGGTCCAAAGATGCGTCTTAAAACTTTGTTCTCAAAGGTTTGTAGCAAGGCTTCGCCTCCTTTCGTTATACTCCAGGTTTCAGAGCCATACAGCACAACTGGTCTTATCAGTGTTTTGTATATTGTGATCTTGGTGTTACGAGATAGCGCCTTTGATTTTAGTATATGTTGCAGTGCACAGTATATCTTATTTCCAGAATTGATTCTAGTTTGTATTTCTTCCCTTATGATGTTGGAGAAGTTGGTCTTATTATCTATTTGTATGTGGCCAGAGCTTTTAGACATTCCTTCTCTTGAAATTACCATATATTCTGTCTTATCTTGGTTGATAATCAGCCCCATCTGTTGGGCTTTTTCCTTTAAGTGAGTCAATATTTCCAATGTCTTTTGTTCATTTTCCCCTATAATATCTATATCATCTGCATAACCAAGCAGCTTGGATGTTCCTCCAATATCAAATTCCCCCTTTACCCTCCTTACAACTTTCTCTAGAGATTGAAGAGTGGCAGCGATAGTGCAACACCCTGTTTCAAGCCAGATGTTATTATTATTATTATTATTATTATTATTATTATTATTATTATTATTATTATTATTATTATTATTATTATTATTATTTAATTATGATGATGACTATATGTTGGTTAAGATTGTTGTTGGTCTCAACGTCATATGAATATTTTCACGCCTACAGAGATCCAACGACTCAATCTGGAAATTGTGGTATACAATGTGATATTTCAATCTGTTTAATTCTTTTCACAGCTGAAAAACATTGACCTAAGATTAGTTGAGTCAGCGTGCCACTCACGGAGTAAACAATGCTGAAGATTACGAACTTTAAAAATGGAAACATAAAGGACAACACAATTAAGTCTAGCAAAGTTTTCAAGCTCAATAGAAGACACACAACAAAAGTTTGCAAAGTTAAGTTGCTGTGACATTTCATTTTCATTTACTTTAGTATATTCTCCTGTCCTGAACTCATCGATTTCACTCATTTAGATTTGGAACAGAGAATTTATCGCAGAACAAAGCAACTAAAAGAAGTCATTTTAGCTGTGTATTATTTTGAGCTCAGATCCATATAAAACGTCCACTTGGGTGTATTTTTAAAAAAAAGTTATTTACATTAACAGTGTTAGCTCTGACAACAATTGGCGCCAAATGTTAACTGTTTATTTCTTTATTTAGGTAAACAAACATATAAGAGAAGTAGCGGCTGCAGTAGGATATCTTCTTCTTCTTCTTCTTCGTTCATCCGGAGTTTTTTTTCGGACGTGATTGCGTTGTGCCTGTCCACAGCAGAGCTGCGTTCTTGCGCCGTTAGGCCGACACATCCGACTTCTGCGGGCATTTGTTGACCGGGTTAACCTTCCCGGGGGTTTCTTAGGACGTTTGGCTCTCACTGTTGTGGTGTTATCCCCCATCCCAGCTGGCCCATATAGAACAGCCAAAGACATCCTGGTCAGCCCTCAAGGGAAGGCAGGGGCAGACCATGGGCATTCCCCGCCATCCAAGGAGGCTTCCATACTTGCAGAGCCAACACACAGCGCTCTGGTACTGGGCTCACCCAAGGAATCGTCACGTCCTGCACATGGCTGCTTAGCCTCACTTCCGTATATTGGGCCTTCCATTCACCATAGGCTGTTCTTCCGGAAACCAGAAGTATGCAGTCTGCAGATGACATCCACACAGTGAGCTTTCGATTCGGACTTTCCACATAATGGATTTGCTATCCAAGCAATATTCCATTTCGTGCCACTAGGACACTTTTTCCACCTTTTATGAAGCCCACACAGTGTGCTTTCGATTCGGACTTTCCACATAATGGATTTGCTATCCAAGCAATATTCCATTTCGTGCCACTGGGACACTTTTTCCACCTTTTATGAAGCCCACACAGTGAGCTTTTGGTTCGGACTTTCCACGTAATGGATTTGCTATCCAAGCAATATTCCATTTCATGCCTCTGGGGCGCTTTTGTAACCGACATACCTGTGGTATGAAGTGCGGCAGTCTAAATACTTCTTCATGCACCTTTAAACGTCAACCTGAATGTAGTTAAAGTAAGCTGCAGTCAACTTGAGCTTGTTGATATCTCCATAGAGCTTGTCCTCAAATGAAGCAGGTGTGGGCCAAAATATCTTTCTCTGTTCTGCATATATTGGGCACTCCTGCAGCAAATGTTTAGCTGTCATTTTACCAGTTCCACAATTGCATTCATCGGTATCTCCTATCTTTAGTTTATTGAACAAGTGGTATTTCAGCCTGTTATGTCCTGTGCGGAGTCTGAAGATTGCTACTTGTTCTCTTCGGTCGAGTTTGTAATATGCATCATCCTTCTGGTGACCTGGATGCTCTGATTCCCATTTGGTTCTATAAGTGCTTTTTATCAACCTCTTTGCCTCGTTATAGGTTATGTCTATGTCAGGCTGTGGTAGTCGTCCGCCCTCTTTTGCCAGTCTGTCAGCCTCTTCATTTCCAGGTATACTGCAATGTGATGGTATCCACTGTATTACAACTTTTTTGGATTTCTGGCATAGACCATGGAGTGCTGCTCTTAGGTCAGCTATTTCTGTGCTGTAATTGCTCTTCAGTATTGAGACAGCTGACTTTGCATCTGTAAAGATAGCTATTTGCGTCTCTTTATTTTCCTGCATCAAGAGCATTTCTGCTGCAGTTTTCAGAGCCTCTACCTCCGCTTTGAAGTTACTTGAAAACTTTCCAGTTGCCACTGAATGTGTTTTTTTCACTCCATTTTTTAAATTTAGGAGAATTCCTCCTCCTCCATTCTCTACTTAATTTTTGGCTGATCCATCTGTATATGCATGGGTCCAATTGCTGCTTGGGTAATGTTCTTTTATGTAGTTTAGGGTTATTTCTCTTCTTTCGGTTTCATGCTGAGTGTTCTTTTTCTCAATACCAGGAATGTTTTCTATCATCTCAGGCAGTAGCTGCTGTCTCCAAGCTGGGAACTTGTCTGCATTGTAAATGGGTTTGACTGTTGATATGTTAAGTATGGGATCTGCCCTAATCTTTCGTTTTGCAGTTTCTACAAAGTTGCTACGCTTCTTCTTCTTCGTTCATCCGGAGTTTTTTTTTCCGGACGTGATTGCGTTGTGCCTGTTTACAGCAGAGCTGCGTTCTTGCGCCGTTAGGCCGACACATCCGACTTCTGCGGGCATTTGTTGACCGGGTTAACCTTCCCGGGGGGTTTCTTAGGACGTTAGACTCTCACTGTTGTGATGTTATCTCCCATCCCAGCTGGCCCATATAGAACAGCCAAAGGCATCCTGGTCGGCCCTCAAGGGAAGGCAGGGGCAGACCATGGGCATTCCCCGCCATCCAAGGAGGCTTCCATAATTGCAGAGCCAACACACAGCGCTCTGGTACTGGGCTCACCCAAGGAATCGTCACGTCCTGCACATGGCTGCTTAGCCTCACTTCCGTATATTGGGCCTTCCGTTCACCATAGGCTGTTCTTCCAGAAGCCAGAAGAATGCAGTGTGCAGATGACATCCACACAGTGAGCTTTCGATTCGGACTTTCCACGTAATGGATTTGCTATCCAAGCAATATTCCATTTTGTGCCACTAGGACACTTTTTCCACCTTTTATGAAGCCCACACAGTGAGCTTTCGCTTAGGACTTTCCACATAATGGATTTGCTATCCAAGCAATATTCCATTTCATGCCTCTGGGAGGCTTGTGTAACCGACATGCCTGTGGTATGAAGTGTGGCAGTCTAAATACTTCTTCATGTACATTTAAATGTCAACCTGAATACAGTTAAAGTAAGCTGCAGTCGACTTGAGCTTGTTGATATCTCCATAGAGCTTGTCCTCGAATGAAGCAGGTGTGGGCCAAAATATCTTTCTCTGTTCTGCATATATTGGGCACTCTTGCAGCAAATGTTTAGCTGTCATTTTACCAGTTCCACAATTACATTCATCTGTATCTCCTATCTTTAGTTTGTTGAACAAGTGGTATTTCAGCCTGTTATGTCCTGTGCGGAGTCTGAAGATTGCTACTTGTTCTCTTCGGTCGAGTTTGTAATATGCATCATCCTTCTGGTGGCCTGGATGCTCTGATTCCCATTTGGTTCTATAAGTGCTTTTTATCAACCTCTTTGCCTCATTATAGGTTATGTCTATGGCAGTAGGATATAACAATAAAGTTACTTAGTTGCATATACTTTACAGGACGTAGCAGACAACATCAGCATTGTTTGGCTGCTTATGATACCTGGGCAAGTTTATGTTCCGTAGTTTACCAATGCATTCTGAACTATCAGCACCCACACAATTTCACAAAACATCAATGCAAGGCGGTCTGCTTCCAAATCTCCCACAGCTGTTTTTCAAACGGGGTGAGCAGCATTACGAACTGCGTCCGTAACTCCTTCCCCACGGAGAGGATATACCAATACAAAAGTTAAAACAGTCAGTCTGAGTTAGGTATGCGTTGTAAGGTGTCTGTGTTTAGTATTTCTCACTTTTTCCATTGAGTCACGCATATTACGTATTTACCGAACAAATCCTCTCAGTTCATGTTTGTGTGTGTGTCGATCTTTCCGCGCGGGTGATTATTCATTTGTTTATCGATATGTTGGTGTTTCTGCTTTCATGAACACTTCTGTATTTCTACATTTCTCAGTAATTGTAACGCAATGGACGTGCCAGTGGTATACATCCTGTTCATGTTATGCACATTTCCCAGCGGTACAGCGTCAACAACACGCTCATTTTCTGCTGCAGGGTCAACAGTCAGCATGCGTATATGAGGTCGGGCAGACCTGGGCCGTGCTAGCCAAAGCTGTGTGAATGTGTTACAATGAGGTCCCGCAGACCCGGGACGTGCTAGCCAAAGCTAAATGAATATGTTACAATGAGGTCCCGCAGACCTGGGCCGTGCTAGCCAAAGCTGTGTGAATGTGTTACAATGAGGTCCCGCAGACCCGGGACGTGCTAGCCAAAGCTAAATGAATATGTTACAATGAGGTCCCGCAGACCCGGGACGTGCTAGCCAAAGCTGTGTGAATATGTTACAATGAGGTCCCGCAGACCCGGGACGTGCTAGCCAAAGCTAAATGAATATGTTACAATGAGGTCCCGCAGACCCGGGACGTGCTAGCCAAAGCTGTGTGAATGTGTTACAATGAGGTCCCGCAGACCCGGGACGTGCTAGCCAAAGCTAAATGAATATGTTACAATGAGGTCCCGCAGACCCGGGACGTGCTAGCCAAAGCTGTGTGAATATGTTACAATGAGGTCCCGCAGACCCGGGACGTGCTAGCCAAAGCTAAATGAATATGTTACAATGAGGTCCCGCAGACCCGGGACGTGCTAGCCAAAGCTGTGTGAATATGTTACAATGACGTCCCGCAGACCCGGGACGTGCTAGCCAAAGCTAAATGAATATGTTACAATGAGGTCCCGCAGACCCGGGACGTGCTAGCCAATGCTGTGTGAATGTGTTACAATGAGGTCCCGCAGACCTGGACCGTGCTAGCCAAAGCTAAATGAATGTGTTACAATGAGGTCCCGCAGACCCGGGACGTGCTAGCCAATGCTGTGTGAATATGTTACAATGAGGTCCCGCAGACCCGGGACGTGCTAGCCAAAGCTAAATGAATATGTTACAATGAGGTCCCGCAGACCCGGGACGTGCTAGCCAAAGCTAAATGAATGTGTTACAATGAGGTCCCGCAGACCTGGACCGTGCTAGCCAAAGCTAAATGAATGTGTTACAATGAGGTCCCGCAGACCTGGGCCGTGCTAGCCAAAGCTAAATGAATGTGTTACAATGAGGTCCCGCAGACCCGGAACGTGCTAGCCAATGCTGTGTGAATATGTTACAATGAGGTCCCGCAGACTCGGGACGTGCTAGCCAAAGCTAAATGAATATGTTACAATGAGGTCCCACAGACCCGGGACGTGCTAGCCAAAGCTAAATGAATGTGTTACAATGAGGTCCCGCAGACCTGGACCGTGCTAGCCAAAGCTAAATGAATGTGTTACAATGAGGTCCAGCAGACCTGGACCGTGCTAGCCAAAGCTGTCTGAATGTGTTACAATGAGGTCCCGCAGACCTGGACCGTGCTAGCCAAAGCTAAATAAATGTGTTACAATGAGGTCCCGCAGACCTGGACCGTGCTAGCCAAAGCTGTCTGAATGTGTTACAATGAGGTCCCGCAGACCTGGACCGTGCTAGCCAAAGCTAAATGAATGTGTTACAATGAGGTCCCGCAGACCCGGGACGTGCTAGCCAATGCTGTGTGAATATGTTACAATGAGGTCCCGCAGACCCGGGACGTGCTAGCCAAAGCTAAATGAATATGTTACAATGAGGTCCCGCAGACCCGGGACGTGCTAGCTAAAGCTGTGTGAATATGTTACAATGAGGTCCCGCAGACCCGGGACGTGCTAGCTAAAGCTGTGTGAATATGTTACAATGACGTCCCGCAAACCTGGACCGTGCTAGCCAAAGCCGTGTGAATGTGTGACAATGACGTCCCACAGACCTGAGCCGTGCTAGCTAAAGCCGTGTGCTTGTGTTACAATGTGGTGGCGCAGTGGCTAGACACTTGCCTTCCGTCCCGGAGGCCATGTGCTCGAATCACTTTTCAGTCCACCTTTTACAAAAATTAATCTGAGCTCCATGGTCAACCTGCGGAATGTTTTGGGAAGTAAAGGTGACCGAAAAGGGCTTCTTTATAATTGTATGTCTTTTTCATGGCGTGGCGATAAACCCTAAGTTGAGTTCTATGGCAATTGTATGTTCAGTAGCTTGCCTTTGCTTTCTGAACTAGAAGTCAACTTTGAAGTCCAACATAATGCCGGTGTAGGGGTTGAACCGCCTACTTCATCATCAGTGAACCGGAAGTCTAAGAGCGAGCGCTCCTATACTCTCGACCGGATCGAAAGTGTTTTAACTTTATTGTATATTATGGAGTATCCAAAGAAATGTTGTGAATTCCATGATATAGAAGACATTTGCATATCCTTTACAGAACGTAGCAGTCAACACCAGCATATTTTGCTGTTGTGATCTCTTGGTAAGTTTACGTTCAGTAGTTTGCCATTGCTTTCTGAACGACCGGCACCCATATCATGTCGTAAAAAACCAACGCAACGCGATCTGCTGCCAAATCACGCGCAGTTGTGTTTCGGACGCGGGCATACGGGATCACGAACCACGTCCGTACACCCTTTGTCGCGGAGGCGGCATAGAAGACATTACACAAGCTTTTCTGAAAGTCAGTCTTACTGGAATTAGACCACGTTACACAATCTGAAAAATCACCATTTACATTACGTCATCTGATGTCTGCTCTAGATTCCAGGAACTATTTTATGTGCGCGTTCTGTTTTCTTTAAGCGGTGTAAATTGTCACTGATAGTACGTGCTATTTAAAGACGTTTACCGGCTCCGTGGCCGAGGGGTTAGCAGCTTTCTCCGCTAACTCCGAATACTCTCGTCACGTGACGCGACGAGAATTAGCAGTGGTTCGAATCGCAAAAGTGACTTATGAGAGTATGGAGCCGGTCGCTCAGAAAGTCGTGGCGTGCTAATGAGCGTAATCTAGCCTAGGAATCAACATACAGCTGAAAGATGCTGGTGTTGACCGCAATATCCTGAAACAGGATGGAAACGCGGGAAAAAAAAAAAAAAAAAAAACAAACGTGCGGAGTAAAGACAGGCTCAACTTTACCATTCTCGCGACATGCCCAAAGAATGTTAACTGTCTTCTTCTGATGCGAGTAACTTGTTCTCTTTCTGAGTTAGCTTCTGTGAAGATACCATCATTGCTCTTTCTATCCATTAACGGTGTTATCATTTATCTATAAAACCACATCTTTTAAACTTCCACATAATTCCTCCTTGTCTACTAATTGTCCTTGATTCTCTACCGTATATCAGGATTGCCTCAATATAGCTCTTACGAACTCTTTTCTTCACCTCGATTGACAAGATAAACATTGCAGAGAATATTTTTCATCTTGTGAAATGCTGCCTTTGCTCGGGTATCTACATTTAACTTAATCTTCTACATGCTGTTATTAAAGCGCCCAAATACTTAACTGATTCAGTGTCAAACAAAACGTAAATTGGACCAAACCAGGTACATAATCAAATGAAAAAGTATGTAATGTAAATTTTCATTCACTGAGCTTTGAAATTGCGGAAGATACCACGAAACAAAATTAAGAACACGATTACCCTAGTATAGCGATATATCGTCCTTCTGTCCAAATTTGAAGTCACATTTGGCGATATATTATCTTTCAGCACTGAATCGACTAAACATATTGACTTGTAAATTAATTCCATTCACTTTGATGTTGCATGTTGGGTTCACAGTGTTTCGATATACATAAATAGTTACTTTTGTTGTAGTTGTAGAAACCAGATTCGTATTGTTTACTCCAGGTCGCGGGTTTAGGTGGATAGAAGACATTTTTTTAGCAAGCAACTCACTCATGTCTACAATGCACATAACTCTCACATCAGTGAGGGCAAGACTTGGGTCATGATTTCCTACCTTCGTATCGGGGAATTGCATGGAGCTCCCTTGTTAGTCTCTGCCAAGATGTACATGAGCACTCCATCTTTCGGTCCTAAATTTTTCTCTTTTCTTAATGGAACTGGGGAAAAGAGTTTTTAAGGGCTATATAGAGCAAATCCTGATTTACTGAAGCGAATCACGGATTTGTGCCTGAGGTGTATTCGTGTTTTTGCATTTTTATTTATTAGAATATTTTCACATAAGTCAAAACTAGATTGTAGTAGCTTGTAATACAACAGCTGGAGTGAAAATACTGTTATTCTGTTTTCAGTTTTAAATTGAATGTTCAGCAAATGATAACAGTCTCAGTCGGTACGCATCCTCACACATGCAGCCGCCTAACTCAATGCGCCTTGTCTACTTGTGGTAGTTTATGGTCCTTTCGTCATGTAAACATTCTCCAAGATCAAACATTCTTGTGTTCATATAATTCTGCCTTCCACTTTGTGATTCATCAGCTACTGCACTAATTATATAAAAACAACACCTATTTCGTGTATTATGCTTCTATAGAAAACATGCACAAGTAGTCATCCTTCATCCAGAGGTGATCCGACTCTGCGCAGAACTGGTGTACAACCAAACCGTCTCCACGTAGACTTTCTCGGAATCGGATTTTTCATCCTTCATGCTGTAATGTCAATCCTCTATGAAATAAAATGGGGTTTAAAGGCAACAGGGTCGACTTCATTGCACCGAGGTTTATCCAGTATGGCTCAGTCTCTTTCCGCAGAGTATTCCTGGCGAAAGCGTCACACAGAGCACGGACACCGTAATTCAGAGATGACCGCCGAGAATATGACACTTTTAAGCAAAATGGCGGAGTCCTAAAAGGAACTCACGAACTTCAGAAAGTGAGTCGGGCAGCTGAACCGTTTCAAGGCTGGGGAACCCATTCCTCTGTGGAATGCACTTATAAAGGGTCTTTTACAACTACCCATCTCGTGTCGCGACATAATTTTTACAATGTCAGTAGTCAAGCTCAATCTTCCTACCAACTCTATGCCAAAGCTGGACAATGACAGTAAAAGAGTACATACAAATCATAACAGAAATGAAATTCCTGAAAAAATACTCAATATATCAAGAAGAGAGAAAATCAGAAATGAAGAAATCAGGACTAAAGTGGGAGTTATAGCTGCACTAGATTATACTAGAAGGCAGCAAGTCAAATGGTTTGGCCCTGCGACTAGGTTACCAACTAACAGCATACTACAACAAGCAATGATGTACAGACCAAATGGAATCAGAGGAAGAGGTCGACCACGTAAACGATGGACAGAAGGAATAGCAGAGTCCATGGGAATCCCGATACATGAAGCCCATAAGCGGGCACTCCCGCTGTTTATACTTCACCTTGACACCGCAAGGTACAAGAGGAACAAGAAAAGAGATGAGAGTGAGAGAGATAATATTCAAGCTTGTTAGCGGGTGCGTTAGTGTAATCTATATACAGTGCAGACCTGATAAAGCGAATTCACCTCGAACCCAAGAATCAGTTCTTCTTATTAGAAATTCCTCTTATAAAATCCAATCATATAGTAATGCATTTACAACGTACAATACAATATTATTCTTCACAACAGAAATTCGCCACATCCGAGATCGCCTTAAGTGGTTAACATTGTTTCCATATCTAACTGTTTGCAGAAATACACACATTAGTAAGCCAGCTGTGAATTGCCTCGCAGCTTTTTTTACAAAATGTGATGATTTTTTTTTTTTTTCTCCAGAGAATTAAACCTCCACCATATTGGTTTTTCATCTGTTCCCCACTATAACATAAGACATGTTGTGTTAGGCGTATTAAATTATAAGTAGTGTCATGGCATAAGGGTTAGTGCGCTTAGCGCCAAAATAGTGGTCCGGATTCAATCACCAACTGAGGCAAGCTTATGTTTTTCGACCATTCCGGTTCTGGGATCGATTAAGCCTAATACAAATGGAAACCAGACAATGTTCGGTACCTTCTGCGAATTGTCTGGAAAGACAAGCCGGTAAAGACGGGAACTGATCGTCGCATCTCATAGTGCGTGGCTATATGAAGGCCTAACCATACACACCTCATATTAACTGGCACCTGGCCGTCTTGACAGACGATAGTTTGTAAAATGGCGTTATACCTCTCCATAACATAAAGTCTGGGCTGAATTTAGAGACTATGTGTTGCCCATGCAGCATGATCCCTCTCTCGGCCTGTCTGTGTACTCCAGAGGAAAAGTAACACCAATACGTCTGGAACAAGACAAGCTGCAGAAGCTGTCGGATCAGCCAAGCAATGCTCTTACTGTCCGCCTGTCGGAGCTTCGATCTTAGACCAGTTGCCAAACAAGGCTTAGGGCCTGGTCTGTCCTGCCATGAAATTTAGTTTTTAGGTTGCATTTCCTAGCACTAGAATAAGGCTCATTTACATAATAAAAATTTTACATAAACCAGGTCGTTGCTTTATCATGGGAGACGATCAGCGTCCGTCCTTTCTGCCATTTCCTTTCCTATTGGAGAGCAAAGTCGTGTACCTAATTATGTGTCACGCAAGCAAATAAAGAAATCAGCTGTAATCAGTGACGTGTGAATTAAATTGGCAGGAATCGATTGACCACCCGAAGACAGCTAAGTAGAAATAGGTGTCACAAAACATAACAGATAACAGAGAATTTAGAATTGTGTCTAGTGTGGAAGAGTATCTGTTCTTTTAACGGCGTCAAAAGTGTTGAGAGGTTTCAGATATACAGTACATAAATCATGTCAGGTTAATGAGATCGATGACTGGTATCAAGTTTTTTTTAGACAAGTCACTCCCCTATGCACATATGTGACTTGTCCATAGCTGTACTCTTGAAAATAAAGTGTGATTGTTTCCACTTGTCTTCCATATCCAGATAAGTGGTTTGTAAACTCCATCCTTTTTAGCAATTTCATGATGCCAGACAAAGTGGCCTGCTCTGTGTCGGTGTAGAGTTGCACACTTAATCTGGTGGATACTCGTTCCCTTGCACTGCCGTTTGCCACTGGCTGGTGCGTTGTCCATATTTCAACGGTTGTGGATGCTGCTGGAAGTTACCCTTTATCAACATTCGACCACAATGGCATTTCTCGTGTGCCTATAGCTTTAAATGTTTTTGTTTTTTTTGGTCATATTTTTTTTTCTTTGAGCTGCAGTTAAAGCCTAATCAGGTCTTAGTCAGATATGACTGAGTTACCTTATGACAGTAGACGGTACTACCTGATTTCCGTTAGTGCCGATTGTTGGACGTCGCTGACCAAACCCAAAACTCCACATTGTGCCAACGGCTTCTGGCAGAGAATCGCAATTGGTAGGGTAAAAGCCAAATTCTTCCTGCGAGGAAAAGCAACCTACAGATAAATGTCGTGGCAGGGCAGATCTGGCCTTAAGCCTTGGTCGGCGACTGGTCTAGGATGGAAGCTCCCACATGCGGACAGTTAGAGCTTTGCTGATCCGGCAGCTTCTGCAGCTTGTCTTATTCCAGACGCATTAGTGTTACCTGTCCCCTGGAGTAAACCAAGCAGGCTGAGCGAGCGATCATGCCTAAGGGCAAAAAACATATCTCTACAACACAGCCCAGGCTGTGTACTATGGAGCAATATAGCTCCATTTTACAAAGTATCATCTGTCAAGGCGAAAAGGTGTCAGCCAGTCAATTAAAGCCTATAAATTAATTTCACCCGTGTAGAAATTCGGTGTCCCATTAACACATTTTCTGTCAAATTTCTATTGGCTAATTCAGCGCCAAACAATTAGAAGGTTTGGACTAAACATGGAACACAATCGATAGAACAAGTATGATAATGTAACATTCTGTTCACTGAACATTGAAACTGCAGAAGATATCTCGAAACAAAACAAATAACACGATGGCCCTAGTATGGCGATATTTCGTCCTTCTCTTCGCAAGGGAGGTCATATTTGGCGATATATTATCCTTCGACACTGAATGAATTATCATCGAAGTAGCCACAGCGTGTTCTTATGTATACCTTCTTTGGGTGACTACATCATAGTGTGAATGTGTTTCTATGTGCTTGTGTGCGCTTGTGCGCATCTTGTGACTACGATTCAATTTACTTTAATGGAGCCCAGGGCGATTACCTAATTAATCAAATTTATTGTTATCCTATAATTACGTTATCCTATGATTAATGTCGTTGACGTTTCAAATAGATTGGAAACAAAAACCAAAGCAAATTCGTTAAGTGCAATATTTCTTTAATGCAATTAAATATGTTTTAAAACCTTACAGAAATAGAAACGAGTGTTCACATGAGTGAATGGTAATATCTTTTCATTTAATGTTAACATATTGGCTCATTTTACAATATTATGACATCAGAATTGATTACAAATTTTAATAAAGGTGCTTATTGGCACTCATAGTGCGAGGCAGAATGCTGCATGAACGGTGGCTGGTTGTCGAGCTTTTGGAAGACTGCGCTTTAGTTCTTTAGTCCGAAGCCCTGGCGTTCAATTCGCTGGAATCCACGCACGCGACTTGCAGCTATCGGAGGGAAGTTATTGTAGACTTTTCTCCAGGTCGGTGCTATAGTATTATCCATGAGGGGACTGTGTTGAAAAACTCTTCTTTCCCTATCCAAGGCACTAACGACCGAGCCTGCAAGACCGTGACTGAAAATTATCTGCGGAGAATCATATTTGGATGTTAACAGATCATGATTCAACAGTCCAGACAGCCTAGATGCTATTCGGCTTATATTGGTCAAGCTTCCTCCACAGATTTACGAAACGCCATTGTCAACAAACCTCAAGCCACGCCCAGTTATACGCCCTGATTTCTTTGCTCAGAAGGCTACAAGTTCAGCCATCCCATAGGGCCAGCATCATAATGTATCATGTCGAAAGGCTGTGGCGATCATGGTTTGCCATCTCAGTTCCGGTTCACACTTGTGTTCTTAGCTCAAATATACGATGTGACCTAGTCATCCGGGTTAGTTAGTTAGTTAGTTGTCTATTGGGTTATCATCCTTGCACTCCAGAAAAGTCCATCGGTGCTCAGATTCTCCCCCTAATATACGCATTAGCATCCGGCGGCAAACAGTCTGCCGCTGTCCCTCTCATGTCTGATCGTTCCAATTCTAACTTCAAAGTCTCTTATTCTGGACAACGATGTGGATTCACAGGCCTCAAAATCCTCCGCTCTCAACATCCCTCTAAGGTCATTAATAACATCGGCCAGATCCATCCATGGGTTGGCCATCCGCAGGTGATGCAAAGCCAGCAAGTTTATCAGCTCCATAATTTCCTTCAGCTCCTGCATGGCTCCGGACGAAGATAAAGGAGACTCTATGGACTCCGCAGCGAATCAATCCACTGTCTGGTCGGATCATGTTGTATACAAACGTTTGTATGCTAAGTGATGCACACACATATATGGTCCAGATCATTTTTTTTTTCAATCAGCTTCGTTGCGAATTCGAAAACATAACCACCGGACTGCAAGCAAATGCTCTATGTGCATAGTATAGTCTCATCTCATCTCATCTCATCTCATCTCATCTCATCTCATCTCATCTTAGTGCCACACCATTCATTAATATTACTGAGTAATGTAGTATTGATTTTTGCATTTTCTCTATGCCTTTATAGTGCATCTCTTTTCTACTATTGCTGTTCTCAGTTAGCCTAGAATGATGTGTCAATGAGATAATGTATGAAAGCGAGTGATAGCAGGGCAGAATGTTAGACGGGCCTGCGTGCCCAAGTTTTAACTCTTTGAAAATAAAGTTTGTTCGTTATTTCGTTCGTTCGTTCATCTCATGTCATCTCATCTCATGCCATCTCATCTCATCTCATGTCATCTCATCTCATCTCATCTTGTTCCTCTTGTTCCTTGCAGTGTCGAGGTGAAGTATAAACAGCGGGAGAGTGTCCGTTCATGCGTTTCATATATTCCCAAGATTCCCAAAAACTCTGTTATTCCCTCTGTCCATCGTTTACACTGTCGACCTTTTCTTCTGGTTCCATTTGGTCTGCACATCATTTCTTGTTATGGTATGCAGTCAGTTGGTAGTCTAGTTATGTTATTTAAGTTAGTTGTAAATCCTTTTACGGACATAGCAACCAACCCCAGCACTTTTTTTTGGCTGTTCGTGATTTCTGAGCAAGTTTGCGTTCAGTAGTTTGCCATTGCTTTTTGAACGACCAGCATCCATACCATTTCATAAAAACCAACACAGCTGTGTTTCGAACGCGGAAAGATGGATTACGAACTGTGTCCGTAATTCCTCTCACCGCGGAGCCGCTGTTAGTTATGTAACCGTATAATTTCACTTGCTGTTTGAAATATAGCACTACTGTAACCCCCCCCCCCCCCCCTCATCCTCCCCATCCCACTTTAGTCCATTGAACTCAATTGTTTACTTCTCGTCCATGACTTTAAGACGTAAATTACAAATACCTTTGAAGTCGGAGTTGGTTTGCCAAAGGGCGAATAAGTAATAGGCAAAAACTAATCCATACGCAAACTTCAGTCTGGTGTTACTAGAAATAGTGTATATGGACTAAGCTTGAGTTCAAAGCGAACGAGCGTCAGAAAAGTAAAATAAACAAAAATAATAATAATTACATTTAAAAACACACCCGGAAATTAAAATTGTCTATAATTCCTCCTTCCCCAATGCCTTAAGCAGATTTTATTTTACTTAATTATCTAATGGTTCACTGAAGCCTGGTGATGAGATGAAACGCCTGGAGGCGGAGATCTATTCTTTATCTGGCTAGATAGCGCTGGCATTGACCAAATCTTACAATTTCTCCCTGGCCAGATTGTTCTGGCATTGATCAAATCTTACAATTTCTTCCTGGCCAGATTGTGCTGGCATTGAGCAAATCTTACAATTTCTCCCTGGCCAGATTATGCTGGCATTGATCAAATCTTACAATTTCTCCCTGGCCAGAATTATGCTGGCATTGATCAAATCTTACTGTTTCTCCCTGGTCAGAATATGCTGGCATTGAGCAAATCTTACAATATCTCCCTGGCCAGATTGTGCTGGCATTGATCAAATCTTACAATTTCTCCCTGGCCAGATTGTGCTGGCATTGAGCAAATCTTACAATTTCTTCCTGGCCAGATTGTGCTGGCATTGAGCAAATCTTACAATTTCTCCCTGGCCAGATTGTGCTGGCATTGACCAGATCTTACAATTTCTCCCTGGCCAGATTGTGTTGGCATTGTCCAAAACTTACACATTCTCCTGGTCAGATTGTGCTGGCATGGACCAAAACTTACACATTCTCACTGGCCAGATTGTGCTGGCATTGACCAAAACTTACACATTCTCACTGGCCAGATTGTGCTGGCATTGACCAAAACTTACACATTCTAACTGGCCAGATTGTGCTGGCATTGACCAAAACTTACACATTCTCACTGGCCAGATTGTGCTGACATTGACCAAAACTTACACATTCTCCCTGGTCAGATTGTGCTGGCATTGACCAAAACTTACACATTCTCCCGGGTCAGATTGTGCTGGCATTGGCCAAAACTTACACATTCTCACTGGCCTGATTGTGCAGGCATTGACCAAAACTTACACATTCACACTGGCCAGATTGTGGTGGCATTGACCAAATCTTATTATTTCTCCCTGGCCAGATTGTGCTGGCATTGACCAAAACTTACAAATTCTCCTGCCTAGGTGGTTAAGTCGCCTGCCTCGTGCTGCGAAGTTTGTGAGTTCGATTCCGGACCCTATCCTTTGGTTTAAACGTGTAATATTCTCGGAGACTCCTGTGGGTTGTCTCTGATGCTCGGAGTTCATGCCTTGTGCGATGCTCTCAGCAGGCCGCCCTGTGGAAACAGTACAAACCAGTTGGGAATAAGAAAAAAAAAACCTGTGCGGTAGATCCTCTTGCCTGTAAAACTCCTTAACACACCTTACAAATTCGATAGCAGAAAAGAATTCCTGGAAGTTAAAGACCTCTGTAGTGTTACGTACTACCTGACCCATCGAGTTCCCAGTAGTCTCAAAACGTGAACCCAACTCCATATCTTCAGTATTCCAAATGGCACGGAGTTCTTCAACTGATGTAGTGGCAAACAAGAAGTTGGTTTGGACCAAACATGGCACACAATCAAATAACAAGTATTTTGCTGTAAATATTTTTTGATTGGACATTATAATCGCGGAAGGTAACACGAAACAAAACAAATAACACGTTGACCCTAGTATGGCGATATACTGTACTTCTGTCCAAATGGGAGGTCACATTTGGCGATATATTATCCTTCGGCACTGAATCAGTTAACTCTAGCTTAACGTGGCAAGAGCCTGCTATGGGTCTGTGGTATGACAGGACCATCCCATTTTTCAGGAGTGCACGGAGGAATAGGTGGTCAGTCTTCCCCTCAATTAGCAGACGACGAACCCAGGCCTCGAATCCCCGTTCCGTTATGATATCACCTAACCCCCTTGCTACTACACATACTCGCCCGCTGGCTTAACCCTGTTATGCCATATTTTACGGCAACATTCTGTTTGTAAGGATTTGCCTCATGTGCAATAGGCTCTGGTAGTCGCGGTAGCCTAGTATAGTAGCTAGGCTCTGGTAGTCGCGGTAGCCTAGTATAGTAGCTAGACGCTGGCCTGGCGGGTTGATGGTCATGAGCTCGATCCAAGTCGTGAAAGATTTGGATTTATACAATTAACCTGGGCTCCCAGGTTGACTCAGCCTAAAATGGACACAAGGACATGTCTTGGGAAGTAATGGCCGCCAGCGGAGTACTGGACACATCACCCGCCGATTGCCGATTTGTCAATAAAGATATGGGTTCAGTACCATGTGCCCAGTGCGCCTTAGTAAGGGAGTAAAAGAATCCTTTACCCACTCATTCACTACTTACTTACTTTCCTACTTACTTATTTACTTACTTACTTACTTACTTACTTACTTTTCTATTTATTTATTCACTTACTTACTTACTTATTTACTTACTTACTTACTTACTTACTTTACTTACTTACTTACTTTTCTATTTATTTATTCACTTACTTACTTACTTACTTACATACTTACTTACTTACTTACTTACTTACTTTACTTACTTACTTACCTACTTTTCTATTTATTTATTCACTTACTTACTTACTTATTTACTTACTTACTTACCTACTTACTTACTTACTTACTTGTCTATTTATTTATTCACTTACTTACTACTTTTCTATTTATTTATTTACTTACTTACTTACTTACTTACTTACTTACTTACTTACTTACTTACTTACTTGTCTATTTATTTATTCACTTACTTACTACTTTTCTATTTATTTACTTACTTACTTACTTACTTACTTACTTACTTACTCACTTACTTTCTTAGGTACGTACTTACTTACTTACTTACTTATTTACTTTCCTACTTACTTATTTACTTACTTATTTATTCACTTACTTACTTTTCTATTTACTTATTTACTTACTTACTTACTCACTTACTTACTTTCTTACGTACGTACTTACTTACTTACTTACTTATTTACTTTCCTACTTACTTATTTACTTACTTATTTATTCACTTACGTACTTACTTTTCTACTTACTTATTTACTTACTTACTTACTCACTTACTTACTTTCTTACGTACTTACTTACTTACTTACTTACCTACTTACTTACTTAATTACTTACTTAATTATTTATTTACTTTCCTACTTACTTATTTACTTACTTATTTATTCATTTACTTACTTACTTACTTTTCTACTTACTTATTTACTTACTTACTAACTTGCTTACTTACTTTCTTACGTACTTACTTACTTACTTATTTACTTATTTACTTATTTACTTTAGTACTTACTTACTAACTTACTTAATTACTGACTTACTTGCTTACTTAATTACTTACTTACTTATTTAGTTACTTATTTACTTACTTATCTATTCACTTGCTTACTTACACTCACTTACTTACAACAGTACACTGTGATTGTATCCACAGGTGCACCACAGAGGAAGACGGGAGCCTGACACTACACTACCATAGTTCTCGATCTGGTTATCATCCTTTAGTCAAAGGTAAACAACAGCACTTACCTAATTACATAACTGCCAACCTACCTGGATTCCTGCCTGCCTGGCTGCCTATCGGCCTGTCTACTTACCTGCATGCCTGTGACTATACCTGCCTGCCTGTCTACATGCCTAGCTTCCTATATATTTACCTGCCTACCTGCCTTTTTGCTTGGCAATCTACCTATCCAGAACTTGCGTATCTATTTGTGTTCAGCACTAGTGTTCAGTGGTAGGTGTGTGTTCCATTCCGCAGGCTGTATTAACCAAAGGATAGTCAACCTGGAGCTAATGCCTCTCTAAGTTCATTGATACTCAAGGGGGTCGCGGTAGAGGAGTAGCTAGCACTCTCGCCCACCGACACGGTAGTCATGTGTTCGAATTCCCATCGAGGCAGGACATGTTCTGTATATTGTCCTCCCAGGTGGATCATTTGTAATAACCATAAACATACACGAGGTATTCAACCACACACTTGTCCAGGCCACATAAGGAACGGATGAGTAACGTATATATATATATATATATATATATATATATATATATATATATATATATATATATATATTCGCTAACAGCTGTAGCAGTGTGTGTTTGTTGTGTGTGTGCTGACGAAGGTTTTGGCCGGAACGTCTAGTTTGTTACGTGTGATCGTGTTCTAATAAACCTCACGGAATCTACTTGTCATTTTTTTTTTTTTTTGGTGATTCATTTATTGTATTTCTTCATTCAGGAACTATGCTTTTGATTATTGTTTTTATTCAAACCACTGTAGTGTTTAGTATGCCCCAAGGCCCTCAGTTTTTGGAGACGAGGTGATGTTTGTGATGCATCTTTAGATTATGTTGTATTTACGAGGGGGCTTCAAATCAACACCTTACATGTGAGATGAAAATTACAATAACCACGCCATTGTCTTGAAACCCGTCAATGTTGTTGTTAAGAATGTCAAGGGTGTTAAGCACGTGACATCACGTGCAGGCGAACACGGTGACTTGATAAGGAGAGTTTAAATCTAACCGCCCCACTTTTGATATGCACCAAAGAGGAGAAGCATTCTGTTATCCGTTTTTTCTTAAATCAGTGAAGGGGTGAAGCTTGTAGAAATTCGTCGACTAATGAAGGCCCAGTCTGGTGATGCATGCCTGACAGTCCAGTTAGTGGATGAGTGGAGTAGGAAGTTTCAAAACTTTTCTGTCCGATGAAGTGCTACAGCATGTGCGGTTACAAGCGCGACCAAGAAAATGTTTGTTTACAGGAATGCAAGCAATTTATCAGAGCTGGAGGACTACATCGAAAAAAAATGATACATTTATTCTTTGCTTTTTCAGAATATTTTCACACAACAACAACGAAATAACATTTATTATTTTCATTTGAAGCTCCCTCATATTTTGTGTGGATCACACAGGGCTACTTTGTGCAGCAGCTCGTGAGATTTTCAACCAGAAGATCCACATCGAGACCATCAGCTGCTCATCGGAGGAGGTGGAGAAAGGGCGCGACCAGGTCCATGTGATATTTCACGTGACAATTCCTGACCAACCGGAGAGCAGGCTGCAGGCAGAGATCACGAAACAGCAGACTGTTAGCAAGGCTGACGGCGTGTGTAATGATGAGGATATTGACAACGATCTGTACGTACTGTCCAGTTAGTTAGATTGTCAATAGATCTATATCATCGTCATTGTACATTGAACTATTAGCCCATTCCTGCTCAAACCCTCTCTTCAATATCACACTTAGCAAACAGTCACTGTCGACACCAGTTTTGTGTTAATCGACTATTTTTCTGTGGCTTCCCTCATGGAGCGCTAGTCTAGCTTAACCATGTTTTTTGTTTCTTCTATATGTTCTTGCAGTTTGGTAAAAGATGCAGAATTGCATCCACCCCATGAATCACTTACCCGCCCTGCTTCCCCGAGGGCCTAGTCCAAAGTACTTCCGTTCCCCACATTAGCAAAACCCGTTAGCCTATATGCTCATTCATTTCGTCTTACACCTGCGTGCCCTGGCGCAAAAAAAGAAAAGAAAAGAAAAAGAAACACATATTAGACAGTCTTGGCCTCCTCGAAGACTAAAGCCTTTGCCTTCTGGTCCAGCCAACCTCGATCTTCCTTAGCATGCTTAGGGACTCGCTGAGAAAACGTATTGTCTATAACTTGAAACTTCCACAATATGAAATGTATTTGTATATCAAGAAATGAATATCACAGAATAATACCCGAACTTACAGCCCAATAATTAGTTATGTTCATCTTATCTTCTTCATCATCATCATCATCATCATCATCATCATCATCATCATCATCATCATCATCATCATCATCATCATCAACACCATCATCATCATCATCATATGCCCTGCCGACTAGCACAGACGTTTATGTATCTTCACATATCTCCGTTCTTAAGTAATAGTATAAATTCCCCATTGTCCACACCTTGTGGCGCATCGGGCTTAGACGCTAGCCTCATATTTTGATAGATCAACGGACACTCGAGGGATTGTGTACTAAATATCCCGCCGCTGCCTTCACTTCCCAATACATTTCCTGGCACAAGGTTTAGGCTGGTGTGACGCCGGAGACAAGATCAGATCTAAAACTCTTCATTTATTCGAATTCGAACCCATGCCCAACCGGTCTCCATGCCAGCGTGCCAGCCACTGCGCTACCATGACTCCTATCTCGGTCTTTGGCCCTTTGCTATGTTAGCACATGTTACGTCATCGGCATCAGCGTCACTGCACAGTGGGCATTCACATGCGGGCTCAATCTTCCAATACAGCAGCTATCCCAAAGTGCATTTGCTCACTGTTTCCATGATTTACAAAGACGGAGCCGTGGTAACCCACCTGTCTGTCCTATGGTCCTAGGTTCTAATCCGTATAAATTTGGCTTGTATTTCGCGGACCACATAGCTCATGGCCTTACAACAATGACTACTATAAGGGTCGTTCATTTGAAACCCGTTCCAATCGCTTTATTACAAAAGCATGAAAGAAACATAAACAGGTGTGGTATGATTAAACAAAGCATTCATTTTGAATGAATAATTCACCATAGGTTAGTCAGAAGAAGTCGCCGTAGGCATTCAGGCAATCATCCCATTGCTTAGGTAGGCGGTGAATGCCGTCCGCAAACAAAAAGGATTGTGGTTGCTCATTGAAGTTTTTACCGCGTTCACCCGATATTGCAGTTTCTTACGAGCGATCTTTTGAATTGTCCCAATTGACACATCAAAATTTTCCGCTAACCAACGTATGCTTCGTCAACAGTTCACCTGTACTGCTGCATCAATTTTGGCGATGGATTTTTTTCTGTTGCAACAATATGCGCTTGACCCGGCCGTCGAAGATCTGTCGTGAACTGGCGTTCTTTCCGAAACATTCGTTCCCAGTCTGTCACTGTTGTCTTCGACACACATTTGTTACTGTACGCTGCCTGCATTCTTCGATGAATGTCCACCGGTCGACATCCTTCAAATGAAAGAAACTGAATCACCGCTCTTTGAGCTTCTTTGGACGGATTTTGAATCAACCCGGCCATGTTCTCAACGGTCAGAAACAGAATCTATGCATCATGGGACGATAAACACTTGATTTTGTATTCATTGGTCAGTACTTATTACATGACTATGACATGATCATGTTCAACGTGCGCAGTTACGCGCGGTGCGGCACGAACGGATTTCAAATGAACGCTCCTAATACAAAAATTAACTGGGAAGTTAAAGGCGTGATTGTGTGATACTGATTACATCTCCCATTGAATGACGATCAGTCTAAACAAATGGAATTCACATCCGCGGAGAGGCATAACAGGATCTAATCAGGTCATGATTCGGGACAATACATACGGACTGACTGGAATTAAGCTTAAGTTTGGAATGTTTCTCCTACAAGGTTGGGGTGCTTCCGTGACAGGTGACTCCAACTTAATGTATATGGGATACATTGCTATATGCGAATTCTGTTCATTGTGGCAAAAACTTCACGCGAAGCAAGTACAACAGGAGGCTTTCGATCATCAGAAACGGTCCAAGTTAGCAAACTGTTACGGTCCCTTATCTTCTTAACCGACGATACTGACGATACCGTGTTACTGGCAGAAAGTGAGCAAGAGTTGCAAGGCCTAGTGGAAGAAGTAAACAGGCACAGTGCAGAATGTGGTTTAGATATTAACATCCAAAAAAAACTAAAACTATGATAATTAGCAATGAAAAGGAAAGGTCATGAACGGACATCACAATAAACTGGCAGATACTAGAACAAGTAACAAGTTTCTCTTATCTTGGACATATAATAACAGATGATGGCAGAAGTGAAATGGAAATCAAAAAGAGAATAGGAATGGCCAAAAATGCTTTCAACGGCATGAAATCGGTATTAACATCTAGAGAGATTAATAACGCATTAAAAATGAGGATTGTCAAATGCTACGTATATTTAACGCTACTGTATGGCGCGGAAGCCTGGACATTGAACAAGCAACTAGAAAGTCGCATAGAAGCCCTGGAGATGTGGATATACAGACGAATATGTCGTATTTCATGGAAACAAAAACATTCAAATACAGAGGTCCTAGAAAAACTGGGAATGAAGAGAGAGTTGATAAAAGAAATAAAGAGGAGACAAGTGAAATATTTTGGCCACGTTAAAAGACATGATACTTTTATAAAAACCATACTGGAAGGCAGGGTAGAGGGCAAGCGAGCAAGAGGTAGACAACGATACAAGTGGGAGGATAACATCAAGAGATGGACGAACATCAGCCTGACAGAATGTAAAGTCAGGGCGAGAGACAGACGGTGTTGGAGATCCATTGCAGCCAACCTTCATTGCGGAGACGCCACCTGATTGATTGATTGATCTTCTTAAAAACTCTCTAGTGGCTGGGCCCGCCCTGGTCATGACTCCGGCCGTCTTTCTCCTGCCGCACATTCGCACTCTGCTTTCTAGTTTCGAGACATTCGAATAGTTTTGCACTTAGTTTTTACTTAGTTTTGCCTTTCGCTTTCTGAGACAGTAAACATTTCCTGATCTTAGATGTTCATATTCTATACTGCAGTATCCGTTTGTTGTCATGAACGAAATAAAAACAGAAAAAGGTTAGTTGTATAAGAACAAGACACAGAAAACGGACAGTACTGCTGTTGTCTTCATCAACAAATAAATAATTCATTGTATGTTAGCCGTTACCTCCATGCAATTACTTTATGTCTGTCAATTACCGGATCTCCGTTACCTTTTATCAGCCATGTACAACCAACGCCTGTTGCTAAAACCGCAATTATCCACTCTCCTCAACACACTACCATAGATTACCTGCCCTTTATATCACGCAACAAAGTCGTCACGAGTTATGGGCCATGATAGAGGACAGTTTTATCATAACCCACTTATTTTGAATGTCTACATCTGACACTAGGCACTCGTTAGTGGATTGTCGGTTGTAAATTATAGTTATAGAGATGCATTTACAGTAATGCCAACAGCTTGTTATCGTCTTGAGGTACATTTATCTCATGTATATTTTTAGCATCTCGTACCAGTTGCATTAAGTTACTCACTGGAACATTCTTAACTGCCATGCTAATTAATTCTTCACAGACGAGAAACCAGTATTTATGGCTGGATATTTTTTTATAAAACATTTCTTTTATTTCATTTTGTCCTAGTTATAATTCCTTTTAATGTACATTCTCTTTTTTAAGTGTGGGTGTGATTTTTAAAAGGAAATAACTTATCCGACCCAGTTTTCTACAAAAGAAAGTTTCCAAACTAGGCCTGTGGGACATAATCTGCGCGCCACAATAAGTTATCAAGTTTCCCGCGGCAAATTGCGCGAGAAAAACCGCGCATCAAAAATGGGGAAAACCCTCAGGCAATTTAACTCTTTCTTGTCCAAGCTGGTGCAGATTTCACGCTTTATATTTCAAGAGGACAATGTCTTGAGAAGTAAATCAAATCAAATCAAATCAACTTTATTTTAAAAGGGTCACAAATTGGGCACGCAGACCCGTCTTACATTCGGCCCTTCCAATCACTCGTCTTTCGTTCATCAAGAGCATTATACATTTACATAGGAAGAAAAATAAACATTGTGAAATGAATGTTGTAAACATAAACAAGGCAAATTATAATGTTATGAGGCCCATCTCCCACCTACCCATACATCACCCCACCCACACACACACACACACACACCCACACCTACCCACACACACGCACACCAAGGGACACATACATACCTCACCAACCGACCCATCCCCTCCCGCACATCCCCCACCCACACACACTGCCCTCACCTGTTCCCCCAACCAAAACACACTCGCCACCCACAAACATTCCCCCACCAACCCACACATCTCACGCCCACCCACACACACATCCTAACCCACACATCCTCTCCCCACCCACACCTCAAACCACCCATCCCCCAGCCACATCTCCATCGACCACATATTCCCCACCCACGCACACAATCCCCCACCAACCCACACATCGCACATCCACTCATACATCCCCAAACCATACACACACATCCCCACCAACTGACATCTCCATACCCCCCCCCCCCCACACACACACACATCTCCCTAACCACCCATACATACACAATCCACTCAGACACACCCCACCACCCACACATATATCCTCCACCCACCCACACATGCCTTAACCCAATCCCCCACCACACAATCCCCCACCCGTACATCACATACACCCCCTACCACGCAAAATTCCCAACCCACACACCACACACACACACATATCCCTCACCAACACATCCCACACCCACATACCACCACACATCCCCACCTACACACCACAACAGATATCCCCCACCCACATACCACACAATATTCTCACCCACATCCACACAGATACCCTTACCCATCCACCCCACACACCCCACCCACACACCACAACAATCCTCCACCCACACACATATACCCCACCCACACAAAATCCCCAACCAACACACCACACATCTCTCCCCACCCACACACACATTCCCCACCCGTCCACCAACACACACTCACTCACTCACACATCCTCCACTAGGCACCCACACACCCCCACCCACCCACCCCCAACCAAACATCTCTCGATCACAATATCCCTACCCACACACATCCTCCACCCACTCACGCATCCCACCCCGACACATACACATCCCTCATCCACATACACATCCCTAAACCACTCACACACCCTCACCCACACATTCCCCATCCACGCACACATCTCCCACCCACACACCATCACCACCCACACATACTTCCCCCAACCACCACACATCCCCTACTCTAAGTAGAGGCTGCCGGGGTGGTATTGAGCACATTAATCCTTGAATGCTGAATGGTCTGTACACAATATGGGGCTAGCACCATATACAGAGCCTGTGTCAATGTGTGTAAAAGTGCACCTTACTTTTACTATATATTGAGAACGTAGAAGGGCTGGTTTGCCAGGGTCACAGTTTATACTGACCAAGACCTCTGTTCATCTCCACGTGGTGCATCCTGAAGAGAAGGAAGTATCAACCGTGATGTAGTCTGGGTAAATAGGGAAGTATTGACCGTAATCTAGTTTGGGTAAAGAAGAAAGTATTAACTGTAACATAGTCTGGGTAAAGAAAGAAGTATTAACTGTGATATAATATGGGTAAAGAGGGAAGTATTAACTGTAGTATATTCTGGTAAAGAGAGATGTATAAACTGTGATACAGTTTGGATAAAGAGAGAAGTATTACCTGTGATAAAGTCTGGGTAAAGAGAGAAGTATCAACTATAACATAGTCTGGGTAAAGAGGGAAGTATTAACTGTGATATAGTCTGGGTAAAGAGAGAAGTATTACCTGTCATATAGTCTGGGTAAAGAGAGAAGTATTAACTGTAACATAGTCTGGGTAAAGAGAGAAGTATTAACTGTGATATAGTCTGGGTAAAGAGAGAAGTATTAACTGTAACATAGTCTGGGTAAAGAGAGAAGTATTAACTGTAACATAGTCTGGGTAAAGAGAGAAGTATTACCTGTGATATAGTCTGGGTAAAGAGAGAAGTATTAACTGTAACATAGTCTGGGTCAAGAGGGAAGATTAACTGTTATAAAGTGTGGGTAAAGAGAGAAGTATTAACTGTAACATAGTCTGCATAAAGAGAGAAGTATTACCTGTGATATAGTCTGGGTAAAGAGAGAAGTATTAACTGTGATATAGTCTGGGTAAAGAGAGAAGTATTAACTGTAACATAGTCTGGGTAAAGAGAGAAGTATTAACTGTAACATAGTCTGGGTAAAGAGAGAAGTATTACCTGTGATATAGTCTGGGTAAAGAGGGAAGTATTAACTGTAACATAGTCTGGGTAAAGAGAGAAGTATTACCTGTGATATAGTCTGGGTAAAGAGAGAAGTATTAACTGTAACATAGTCTGGGTAAAGAGAGAAGTATTAACTGTAACATAGTCTGGGTAAAGAGAGAAGTATTACCTGTGATATAGTCTGGGTAAAAAAGGAAGTATTAATCGTGTTCTAGTCTGCGTAAAGAAGGAAGAATCAGTTTATGAATCGGCCAGCCCAAAAGATTCTCGGTCCTTTGCAAGTTCCCTTGCCTCATTCATTGTCATGCCTAAAGTGTTGCCATCGTCCAATACCCATCTTCACGCTGGTAAACGCTAGCCCGTTCTTCCAAGAAACATACCTACCATCCTATCGGAGACAAAATAGAACAGAGCTTACAGCGTCCGCCTCTGACTCAAGCAGACCTGGTTCGTCTTACGGGGTTAACCCTGCCTTATCACAAAAGTAAGAAAAAGGGTGTTATATTGACTCTTAATTCTGGGGTGGTAGATTAAACGTCTAGCCTTCTCAGAAAAGGGCAAAACTGGGAGAATCCGTGAGCATATAAAACATCCCTTAACATCTGGACATCAGAAAGAGCAGGCCTAATAAACCGCTGCCAAGGCAACGTTTCTAAATTAGAAAGGCTGCTCACGAAAGCAATCATAGCAGTTGTGATTCTGCTGTACGCATTTGAATCCGCCATTTTGCTACAGAGTTCGTACGCTGTATGAAATTCTCTAGGTGAGATCTATGGGAGGAGACAGAAGCAATTATGAAGATATCCCTGTGCAATGGAAGTGATCCTTTGCAAACCAAACCAAACCAGCATTGCTCTTCGCAAACCTTTGCGGCATTTAGTATGACCAAATTATTTCAGTTTCCAAGACAAGATACTGTTTATGAGTCAATCTTCATCGAAGTTCGTATCTTGGAGAATGTCGTTTTATTTCTTCTTCTTGGCGCACTTTGTTCTGCAAGATGTGTCTGCTCCAGTTATGCCTAACGTAGTAAATACCGGGTATGTAGGTCTCACTACACTTTGCATTTAGAACAAATTTGAAACATTCTTTCTTCCTTTGATAACACCATTCTGTTTGGAGTGCAAAGAATTACTCCAGCGGACGACAGCCATTCGCTGAATATTGCTTCATGATGGACTTTGGAGCACATTTTTATGACACCATGTATTTCATGTTTCAAATTTGTTCTACATACAATGCGTAGTGAGACTTTACAAATTCCCTGTATAAAATAACATTTTCGTGCAGAAGTTACAGAAACAAATGGGATCGAGAACGTTAATGTAATAATTACATTGGAGAGAAGAAGTAAAGTATATGCAGTTGTTGCTGTTGTTGACGCTAAACCTGCTGAGCTGTCTGCTTTTAGCAACCTAGTACCATTGTTATGAAGGCGCAGGTCTCATGCAGTTGTTCCTGCGACCTGTAGAGTGAGTTAGTAACGATCGATTATTGTTGGTACAATACAGTATTCGAAAATGCAGGTTGTTTATAATTGCAAATAACACAATAGGACCTCGATACCTAAGCCACCTGTGAAAGAACCATTGTCTCCGTACACTAAATCAAACTGCATTTATCAAGTGTGAGTGCCAAGCGACTTACATAAGTAGAACGGAAAGACAATTAAATAGAGTAGCCGAACATATACCAGTGTATGCAGAAAAGAGAGTTAATCAGTCTTCAGGAATCCCTGTGCAGTCGACAGATCATAAAACGCCGAATTCGCCCATCATGGAAATTAGTAACACCTTAGTTTTCGTTGCCTTCGTTTATCGTCGGTTTCGGTTTTCGTCGATTGTTTCCGCGAAAAATGTGTCTCGGCTTTCGTCGGTTGCCTCAGATTTCGTTGGCGTGCCCACATGACCTCGCTGCTAATTGTGTGAAAATAAAGGGACCCACGCTTCTTCTGCTCAGTTTGGCGTTGATTTTCGTTGTGTGAGCATCACTTGAAGGTGTCGAATGGTTAGTATTAATTTGGATAAATCGAAGCCAGTTAGATGGCGAGACTGTTTTGGAGGCAATCATATGTGAAATGGCCAAACTGTTGTATTCTAGTCTCATTAAGAAAATGCCTGGGACGAGTGCTAGTGTACTTACTGGTTTTTAAGGCCAGTAGAGGATGGTTTGAACAATTCAAGAGGCTCACTGGCATACACAGTGTTATAGGCACGGCGAAGGTGCGCGTACGGATTAGTCTTGGGCCGAAACATAGTATTAAACACTATTTATTCTCTATAAAATGTGTTTTTGGTATGTATTTTGGAGTGTATTAGATTTAAATTCATTCATATGGAAATAATTGCCTCGGTTTTCGTCGGTTTCGGATTTCATCGATTGTTTTCGGTCATATTATCGGCGAAAACCGAGGTTTTACTTTTTCGCTGATGAGTTAATAACTATTCGAGATACTGGGGTTTGCTTTTCCTCTTATGTTTGAAAATGCACGTCGTGTGAAGAAAAAGTGTTCAGTGATCCCATAAGTTGGCAGCACCGTCTGCACAGGGCTGCGTGTCGGGGACAGATACGATTAAGATGGCTATTGATTTTAGCATACTGCATTCGAAGCTGGGGGGAATATAGCCTCAGGATGTTTACTTCTGTTCTGTTAAGGCAAGTGATGTTGTCGTTGGCGTTTTATTTGGACATTTCATTAAAAATAGTTCGGTTGGTTGTTCCCTTTGTTCATCTATTAAAAATAAAAAATGTACTTAAATATCTTTTACAGGACGTAGCAGTAAACTCCAGCATTCTTTGGCTGTTTGTGATTCCTGGGCAAAAATACGTTCGGTAGTTTGCCATTGCTTTCTGAACGACCAGCACTCATACCATTGCATGTAAACCAACACGGGGCGGTCTGCTTTAAAATCGCTAGCTGCTGTGTTTCGAACTCCTTATGTGAGATAACGAATCGCATTCGTAAACCCTTGGCCACAGAGCGAGACTCCTATTGTGCTATTTCTGAGAATCCGTTAGACTGTTCTCATATTGGCAGGTCTTTGCTGTTTTGCGGCTTCTGCTTCAGCAGATCTATTGGTCGTCTTCTCATGCCCCATTAGGTTGCTGTGCTCAAGAACTCATTGTAATGTTATGCCGATATGCTTATGGGCATGGCACATGATGATGATTTTTCAGCGACTCAAGGACACACGAGTAAGAGTAAAATAAAGGACCCGTATTGCGTTTGGAGGCGTATAGAGTACATGGTCCCGTCCGGATATTTTTATAGAGTAATCGGCATTCGACGGGTATTGTGGTAAACTTCATGCCGTTGGACTATATTTCCCCAGGATATTTTCTGGTATCCATGTCAAAGCTTGGTCGACCTGCGAGCCCAGGGGTCAGTGTTTACTAATTCACCTCGGTAGGGATTCGAACATGACCATCTGACCAGCAGACAAGTATGCTAGCTGCACTGCTACCGTGGCTCCCCAGGGACAGACAAGACATCACTTAATATCACTACATCACACGGCTTTTGCCCCACAATGCGCAACTACTGGTGTAGCACTTGCTTGTCAGTTCCTGTTACAACGGTCTCCGCTTCATTGTCGGGGCAGTTTGCAAGACAAAAATCACCGAACACTCGGGGGAGATTCTGTCCGGGTACAGAATGTAAACGCCGTATCCTGCAAAGGAGATGACCCAGAATGTTCAAATATCTGTGTGTGAATAGAAAATAACAAGACACGTGTAACTCCTGCGGAAAAAAAGTGAGAGATAATAAACATAGACACAACGAACTCTAATACGGCAAAAGTAAATAATAGGGAGGAAAAACATTAATGAGGATAAAACAAAATAAAATCATTAGTTTTGCTACGACACAACGAATAGACGTTTCGATTATAATAATCAGTCTTCTTCGGAAACAACCCAAAGTTATCTAAAGAAACAAATGACATTAGAAAATGTAATAACATTAAAGCATCTAGGACATTACACATACTTCGTTGCTAGGACATTACACATACTACGTTGCTAGGACATTCCACATACTACGTTGCTAGGACATTCCACATACTTTGTTGCTAGGACATTCCACATACTACGTTGCTAGGACATTCCACATACTTCGTTGCTAGGACATTCCACATACTTCGTTGCTAGGACTTTCCACATACTTTGTTGCTAGGAATTTACACATATTACGTTGCTAGGAAGTCGGCGCAGAAGTCCAGTTATGAAAGGTGCCAAATAAGAAAATATGCACGTCTGTATTGTCGATGCTAGTTACCTGTTTCTGGTGTCCAAGCCACCTGTCTTAACCTGAGTACTGTGGGGAAGTGAGTTGAGCTAGGCTAAGATGTGTTGAGTTAAGAACCGACATTACATCACTCTGGATATTACCATACGCGCTCCGTCCTCATCTTCATCAACCAGCTATGGCTCCTAATACTAATGGTATCAGTGGCAGTTCGATTATGTGTCCGTCTGACCTTTCCTGGGCGTACTGAGTATCGACCAGATCCTCCGGTCGCTTTCTGCTGCATTATTCTCTCCAGGCAATATAGATATATGCCTGGACATTCAATCTGGCGTTGTGATTGATCGTAACATCCTGCAAAGGACATATAACATATTTTTAAACTGCTTCTCATCTTTGTCGATATGATTCAAAAGCAAGCATTCTATGGTTAGTAGAATGTAGACAGCCCTTTCTCACAGATAAAACATACTCTATCCCAGAGAATATACAAGCCATTTAGTTTCCAGGCTTTAGATATCTCAATCCTCTTTCAAAATTGTAATCTGCACGTTTCATTTTCCTCTTTTGTTTTGCGGATTTTTTTTTTTTTTAAAAGAGAAGAGAATATAAGAGGTTTATGTGTGAGCAAACCTGGAGGGATTTTCAAAGGTGCCCATCATAAGGATAAAACAGAACATCGAGGTTACATTCCTGGGCACATAGATATGTTTGAGTGACGCCCCCTGGATCGCCCTAATGGGTCTTAAAACCTTTCGTCGTTGCATCCTTGCTTCTTGATTGTAGACAGCCCTTTGTTTTTGGAAATCTTCCGTTTTGTTGAAGCCATCTAGTCTACCCGTCCATTTCACATTTGCTATGAATTAAAGTATGACATTGTGACTTCAGAGCTGTTATCTTCCATGTCAACAATTTCCTTTTGCGAAAGATCATAAAGACAGTTCCGAACAAGAATCCGTTATGAGTCTGATGTGATAAGGCCAGTATATTTTGTATGCTTGAGTGCACAGGGGAATAGGTAGCTGGTCTCTCCATAGCTTAGCGGGACGACGTGCGCAGGGGCCTAACTCTCGTCCAACCGAGATTATAACATTATCAGCGTAGCTCCCTGTCAACTAAGCTAGCGCTCAATAATCAAGAACAAGACAGAAAGGATGTTGGCATAAAGATCGATTTTATTTGCACCAGGTTTCATTTCTTATGGCTCGGTCTTATTCCGCAGAACGGCCTATCGATAGAGTCTCACGGAGCACGAATTCCGTAGCTCAGCGACGACTCCAGAGGGATCTCCGAAAAACGCTGCACTCCTAAATCGAATGCCGGAATCCGAAAACGAACCCATGACACTTGGAGAACGAGGAAGGCAGCTTGACCACTCGGCCACGAAGACCCCCGTTTATATAAAGGTTTGAATGTGAAGTAAATGAAGTACGGGCATACTTCAAACAAGGTAGACGAATCAGGGATCAATTCGTTAATTCGAGAAAAATCTTTGAAAAATATGGAGAGAACAACGTAGATCGTCGTTTCTGTTTCATAGACTACAATAAGACCTTCGACTTTGTCCAGCACCAGAAGCTGTTTGTTAACACCTTTCCGGCGTTTAAGCGATTTAAGTGTGATGGAAACTCAGACACGAGTTTTCATCACACTTAAATCGTTTAAATGCCGAAAGACGTTTACAAACGCCAGCAGGGAGAAAAAGTAGAAGAAGAGAAAAAGAAGAAGAGGACGAGGAGGAAGAAGAGGAGGACGATGGGAAATAGGAAGAAGAGGAAGTAGAAGCATATCAGCAGAAGAATGAGAAGGGGAAAAAGAAGAAGAATCATTTAATTGAAATATGAAATTTTATAGAACAATTATACGCACACTGTGGACGAAGAAGTAATAGAAAAATACTGACATTCTGAAAGCTCTGAACAATGAAGTCATCCAGCCAAAAAATATCACGTCTCAGAAATACGAAATGCATGGGGGAAAAATGGCAACGATCAAAGTCGATAAGGAGACAAGCCATTAATATTTCAAGTATAACCAGCGAGGATCGAGCTGGTTGAAGCAGATGGACATTTTTCGAGTACTTTTATTTTGGAGATCACAGGATGGTCGGGTTCAATATCCAATAAGGACCTACATTCTTAAAATAGGTGCAAGATCATTTTCAGAATTGCATAGGAAGAAAACCATAGACGCGATATTCTAATCACACACGTGTCAAATCCATAACAAGGAAACAGATGAGTAAACACACGCAGGCACGCACGCACGCACGCACGCACACACACACACACACACACACACACATCTATATATATAAAACAGAATGTATGTGTGTAGGTGTGTGGTTGGGGATGTATTGGATGCGTTCGATAACGGTCCATCCGATTGAGATGAAAATTTCTATACGTCTTCCTTTCATTCCCGTGCAACCAACTGTCATATTTTTTTTTAGTGTAGCATTATCTATTTACTTATTAAAATTTAATAATTAAATTATATGACTTAACATAAGACAAAATATATAAAGGGACATAACTTTTAGTAGCATTGCTATATCTTAGGTTAAGTCCCCTGGCTATAGATAGTGGATAGACGGAGGGAGAGACGGACGGACGGACGGGCAGGCAGACAGACAGACAGACAGACAGCCGGGCCGGGTCGTCAGACAGACGGACAGACAGACAGTCGGGAACGGGAACTTATATGAATTAAATGAGATGCTCCCCATCAGGGGCTGGGCGAAGCCGGGCCGGGTCAGACAGACAGATAGACAGACAGAAAGACAGACAGACAGACAGACAGACAGACAGACAGACAGACAGACAGACAGACAGACAGTCGGGAACGGGAACGGGAGCTTATATGACTACTTATATGAATTAAATGAGATGCTCCCCATCAGGGGCTGGGCGAAGCCGGGCTGGGTCAGACAGACAGACAGACAGACATTCAGTCGGGAACATGAACTTATATGACTACTTATATGAATTAAATGAGATGCTCCCCACCAGGGACTGGGTGAAGCCGGACCGGGTCAGACAGACAGACAGACAGATAGACAGACAGACAGATAGTCGGGAACGGGAGCTTATATGACTACTTATATGAATTAAATTAGATGCTCCCCACCAGGAGCTGGGCGAAGCCGGGCCGGGTCAGACAGACAGACAGACAAGCAGACAGACAGACAGACCGATAGATAGATAGACAGACAGACAGACGGACAGACGGACAGACAGACAGACAGACAGACAGACAGACAGACAGACAGACAGACAGACAGACAGACAGACAGACAGACAGACAGACAGACAGACAGACAGACAGACAGACAGACAGACAGACAGACAGACAGACAGACAGACAGACAGACAGACAGACAGACAGACAGACAGACAGACAGACAGACAGACAGACAGACAGACAGACAGACAGACAGATAGATAGATAGATAGATAGATAGATAGATCGATAGATCTCCGCCAGTGCCTGGGCGAAGCCGGGCCGGGTCAGCTAGTATATATATATATATATATATATATATATATATATATATATATATATATATATATATATATATATATATATACTTATGTAGATTTTTTCATGTAGTTGTATTGGTGTTTGGTTTGTTGTTTGTGTGCTGATGAAAGATTTGGCCGCAACGTCCGTTTTGTTACTTGTGATTGTGTTTTAGTAAAGCTTACCTATCCTTCTTCTTGTTTTTGATGATTCATTCATTCTAGAAAGGAAAGGAAGCTTGAATACAAACTGGCCACTCATTCTCATTATCATATGGTCTAGAGCAGTGATTCTCAACCGGTGGGGAATTCCCGATTTTAGGGTTTCCGGGGGGTGGGGGGTGGAGGGGGAATAAGATTGTTTCAAGATCGCATTAATAAATGAACCAGTTACTTAATACTGTTTTTCCCTCTAAATTTTACGGTTCTATACTTCTCACCTTAATGAAATTCGTTTTATAACGTAAGTAGACCCGCAAATCACGTTTTATGTAGGTGTCTAGACTTGTTTATTAAATTTAGCTTCCATTTTTATGTATACTGTGTAAGGGTGGAGGGGGGGGGGGGACTTATAGGGAGGAAATTCGAAAGGGGGGGGGGGAGGATGACGTTCTGAACATGTGGTAAAGGGGGGCGTGGACCAAAAAAGGTTGACAACCACTGGTCTAGAATATGTGAAAGACGAATTCTTCACGCTCCGCGGGCGGTATGCGCTATGGTTATTAAGGCAGCCAGGTTATCAGATTGATTTGTTTAATAAATTAGCGAAATATACTAATAATTCCCATTAATTTACAATCAATAATATATGGTTACGCTTTGAGTTAATTCTCAATCAATCAATCAATCAATTAATCAATCAATCAATCAATTAGGTGCCGTCTCTACAATGGCCGACTGTTTGGCGAAGGGTTTACAGACGCAATTCATTATCCCGCATACTGCATTGGAAACACAGCTGCGGGCGATTTGGAAGCAGGCCGCCTTGAGTTGTTATCTCCAAACAATGGTATGAATGCCTGTCGTTCAGAAAGCAACGGCAAACAACTGAACGTAACACTTGCCCAGGAATCACATTCAGCCAAAATATGCTGGTGTTGACTGCTACGTCCCGTAAAGTATATACAACAAAATTAACTACAATGAAGGTTGGCTGCAATGGATCTCCAACACAGTCTGTCGCTCGCATTGACTGTACATTCTGCCAGACTGCTGTTCATCCATCTCTTGGTGTTATCTTCCCACTTGTATCATTTTCTACCTCTTGCTCGCTTGCTTTCAATATTACCCTCCAGTACGGTTTTTATATGACTTTTATAAAAGTTCATTCTAGGCACTTTCAAATGCATGCTTCATGTAAGCGCTCTTCTTATGTTAGGTCAAGGTCTAGGTAAAGGGCCTCTTTTCATGTCATAAGGTTTATTTGGTATGTGAAGCTAACCCGATGTTTCAGACCAATCGGCACTTGATTAGTGACATTATCAATTTTACGTTGATCGCCTTTAGACCAATCGGCACTCGATTAGTGGCATTATCAATTTTAAGTTGATCGCCTTTACTCCCAGGCAATTTCACCTTACTTCACGTTAGGCTGGGTCGACCTGGGAGATCAGTTCAAAGAAAAACAATCTTCGTCCCACTGGGGATTCGAACTCTTGCCCTCGGGTCAATGGGAAAGCGTGCAAGACACTTTGCTACCGCGATTCCCGCAGTCGTCAAAGTCATATTTATTAGACTGCAGTGAATATGTGTTTTAAACATTGGTTCTGATTAGCTAACATTAATTGATCGATTTATTCTTCTCTTTATCAACAGCTTATCTTATTTACTCGTATTGGATTGATTACATGGGAAAATGTACCAATCTTATAAAGCTAGTAACACGTTTGATCCAGTTCTGGTTTGAAGACAATGTACTAACCACGGATAATTCAACTGTTGAGTTGAGTTGAGTTAAGAACCGACATCACAGCACTCAGGACATTCCCATACGTGCTCCGTCCCTTCGTTCAACAGCCAGCGAAGAGTCATACTACTAATCGTTCCCACCGCTATCTGATTAAAAGTTCTCCTGGTCTTCCCTCTCAGTTTTCAGATTCTTCCAGAACCCCTACCAACCCCCCCCCCCCCCCCGCAATCTCACTCTTTCCACATACGGGTTCTCAGTCTGTTCCCCGGCCTACTCCACCTCGTGCCACAAACGCAAGGCCACTCCCCCCCCCCCCCCCTTTGCCCATAGGCAATCTGCCACCATAAGGTGCATTACATGCCAACCTTTCAGTCTGATCATCACACACACCCCCCCCCCCCCCCCCGGCACTCCCGCATGGCCAGGGCAAAATATCCATACAACTCTCACAATCTATGACCTCTGAAGCGACGAGACCCATTCCACACGAAACATTTCTTTCTTCACCTTGCTAAGCATATTCTTTGAATCCATAATGAATACAACGTGTGTTGCAGTAGTCTCCTCCAGCCAACAGAATGCCGCTATTGATCATTCACCTTTTAATCATTACCTTTGAATACCGGCTCTGTGGCGAAGGAGTTACGGACGCAATTCGTTATCCCGCATACCGCGTTCAAAACACAGCTGTGGGCGGTTAGGCACTGACCTGCTTTGTGTTGATATTTTATACAATGGTATAAGTGCTGGCCGTTCAGAAACGCTTAGAAGGCAATGGCAAACAACTGAATGTAAACTTTGCAAAGAAATCACAAACAGCCAAAATATACTGGGGTTAACTGCTACGTCCTGTAAAAATTATGCAACTAGCTTTTGTATATCACACTGTAAATTATTTTTTTTTTCGGAAATAATAAGTGAGACTTATGCCTTTGTTATACTTTTTACAATGTTCTATATATTTATTTTTATCCGTTGAATTTGCTTTCAATTTCAAATATCTTTATTTAATTACAAATGTCCTATTTCAATCAGAAATGTCATAATTTTATTAAAAGTATTATACTTTGATTATAATGATTACATATACCATACATGGGATGGGTTTGCTGCTATCCCAGCCTCTAATGGAGTGCGAACCAAAATTAAAATTTAACTAAGAAGTGTCCTAATTTCATTATATATATATATATATATATATATATATATATATATATATATATATATATATATATATATATATATATATATATATATATATATATATATATCCTGTTTTTATTACGAATGTCCTTTTTCATCGTTTTGTCCACCGTTAACCGACAGGACTCCGGTCACTTTGAACAAAGAACAACTATCGTTTGCCTTCCCCTACCACCTGATATTCGACCAGAAGCTGCGCCTCAGACAGTTCGGCCGGACTATTGCCAAGCTGTCCACTGTGGAACTCCGAGAAGGGATGCAGATATCGTCGGCCTTCCACATCCTCTACCCGCGCATCTCTTTCAGTGTCAAGAACATATGCCGGTTTATCAATACCATTTTCATTATCGCTGTGGGTCCGGAAGCTTCGGAGTATGACGAGCTTGGGTTTAGTATGAAAGGTAGGTCATAGATCATGTTTGTTATAAGTAGTTATGTAGGGAGGAAACGACCCTTAAATCAGGAGTCATCCTGGATATACCCGCTTCTTGGCTTCATGTGACGTATGCCTCGTGACATCAAAAAGGCAATCCTAAATTTTCAAATCTCGCACGCAAAGGGCAGATAATCACTTCTGGTTGTGTCCTTGTTAAAGGGGATAATTGTTTTCGTTATTAAGGGGAGATAATATTACCGATGGTAGGTAACAAGGGGAAATTTAACTGCCGATGGTAGGTACCAAGGGGCATAATTATTGTAAGTTGTGTCCTTATTAAGGGGGATAATCATGTTATGTTTCGTTGTTAATCGGGAGATAATATTACCGATGTTAGGTACCAAGAGGGAGATAATATTGTATGTTTCTCGTGACTAAAGGGAGCTCAATGGTGGTGTTTATTGCGCAGCGTATTCTATGTCGGCGTCAAAAATCTAAGCGATTGTCAAAATACTATCGCTAAGTGGACAACATTAAGTGGCTAGACCGGGTTGTGAAAAAGTTCTGAGTTAGTGTTTAGGTATAGAAGTGCTGTGTTTAAAACCATTTTGAAATGTTACCAGTAATACACTAGCATTGAAATGAATAGTTGGTTATCATAGTAGTAGTAGTAGTAGTAGTAGTAGTAGTAGTAGTAGTAGTAGTAGTAGTAGTAGTAGTAGTAGTAGTAGTAGTAGTAGTAGTAGTAGTAGTAGTAGTAGTAGTAGTAAAAGTAGTAGTAGTAGTAGTAGTAGTAGTAGTAGTAGTAGTAGTAGTAGTAGTAGTAGTAGTAGTAGTAGTAGTAGTAGTAGTAGTATTAGTAGTAGTAGTAGTAGTAGTAATAGTAGAAGCAGCAGCAGCAGCAGTAGCAGTACTAGTAGTAGCAGCTGCAGCAGCAGCAGCAACAGCAGCAGCAGCAGCAGTAATAGTAGTAGTAGTAGTAGTAGTAGTAGTAGTAGTAGTAGTAGTAGTAGTAGTAGTAGTAGTAGTAGTAGTAGTAGTAGTAGTAGTAGTAGTAGTAGTAGTAGTAGTAGTAGAAAAGGAAGAAGAAAGGGAGAAAGACTAGTAGCAGTATTAGAGTAATAGTATTAGTAGTAGATGTAGTAGTAGTAGTAGTAGTAGTAGTAGTAGTAGTAGTAGTAGTAGTAGTAGTAGTAGTAGTAGTAGTAGTAGTAGTAGTAGTAGTAGTAGTAGCAGTAGTAGTAGTAGTAGTAGTAGTAGTAGTAGTAGTTGTAATACTAGTAGTAGCAGCTGCAGCAGCAGCAGTAGTAGTAGTAGTAGTAGTAGTAGTAGTAGTAGTAGTAGTAGTAGTAGTAGTAGTAGTAGTAGAAAAGTAAGACGAAAGGGAGAAAGACTAGTAGCAGTATTAGAGTAATAGTAGTAGTAGTTGTAGTAGTAGTACTAGCAGCATCAGCACCAGCAACAGCAGCAGCAGCGGCAGTAGTAGTAGTAGTAGTAGTAGTAGTAGTAGTAGTAGTAGTAGTAGTAGTAGTAGTAGTAGTAGTAGTAGTAGTAGTAGTAGTAGTAGTAGTAGTAGTAGTAGTAGTAGTAGTAGTAGAAAAGTAAGACGAAAGGGAGAAAGACTAGTAGCAGTATTAGAGTAATAGTAGTAGTAGTTGTAGTAGTAATACTAGCAGCAGCAGCACCAGCAACAGCAGCAGCAGCAGCAGTAGTAGTAGTAGTAGTAGTAGTAGTAGTAGTAGTATTTCTCCCTTTCTTCTTCATGTTTTCTTGTTTTTGTTGAACTTCTATACTGATGATGTTTACTTGTGATGGTTTTATATTTCTCGGTTCTATTCAAGCTTCTCCACACGCTGTTTACTTGTTATGGCAATATGTTTACCATTTCTAGTGGGGGAGTGATGGTGTAATGGTCGCCGGGTGTGTATAGTACATTTGTCCGTCTGAGTCTTGAATGTTGTATCTGAGTAACAAGACAGGGGATATATTCTACAAGTTAGTTGAGCTTTAGTCAGACAAAATTGTTTCTACCAGTCTGTCTATTCTTAAAAGCTTTGTTTCTAATCGCTTTCTAAATTGAGAAATATTAAGAAACATTTACTCACAATAACGTCCTGTGTCTGACAGACATGAAGAGGTAAAATTGCACAGCTTTTTGTTTGGTTTTGTGTTTAGGTTGTAAATCATCATCATCCTGTAACTTGTCCCTTGTTGGACTTGCCTCCATAAGTCTTTTGAAAGACCTTTCTATCTCACTTCGTATGCCCTGTCTCTGGTACCGTCACGTGTAAACTATATGATACATCTAGAAGCCATCTACACTGTGAACTTCTTCTCTTCTACTTCAAAGCCCACCGTCCTTCATATTTGTCTCATCCAGACATTCATGTCTTGCTCGACCAGTGTTGGCCATTTTCCTATATTATGTGTGTCGTAACTTTATCACTAAGCTTCGTAAATACTGATCTCTTAATGAATAAATCAATGTGTTCTCTAATTACACCAATTGAATTTGTAATAATTAATACTTAAAGACAAAATTACATGCGTGCATTTCAGCTGAATTGTTAAAGACCACGTTTCATGCTGTTATGATATATGCATTGATCTATTGTCTTGTATTGTTTGGTGGGAGTTTCGTAGAAGAAGAAGAAGAAGAAGAAGAAGAAGAAGAAGAAGAAGAAGAAGAAGAAGAAGAAGAAGAAGAAGAAGAAGAAGAAGAAGAAGAAGAAGAAGAAGAAGAGGGGATGGGAGTGGTAGGAGGGGGAGAGGTAGAAGAAGAAGAAGAAGAAGAGGAGAGGGAGGCGGAGACGAAGAAGAAGTGTTGAACTGGATAATTTAATATACTTTTTTTCAATATTGAATTCTTATCTCCGTCCAGGTCAAATGATGTGGATGGCAGATTCGAACCTGATGATATTTATTGGCTCACCCCGACTGATGTCCCTGAAGGAGATGAAGAGGTTAAATATGTACATGGCTGATATACCATTGTATGACGTGACCAGAGAAATGGTCCTATTGTACCAACAGAGGAACGCCGAGATAGACATAACGTGAGCACATATACGTTATGTTGCGCATTACGTGTAAATTATGTTATCGTTATAATCATCATCACTAGCGTCATCGTTTGCCATATCTATGGACATATGGGTTCTTGTAGCCACGATTTTGTCTTGTGGCGCAAATCATATTGGTGTTATTGTTTTGTCTTCCCCTTGCTCTTGTTTCATCAAATTTAACAGTTATCTCTGCGTTACACACACACACACACACACACACACACACACACACACACACACACAAACATACACACACACATATATATACACACACACACACAAACAAACGAGCACACACAAACATGCATGTATTAAATTGGTTAACGTGGTAGAAGGGATAAGATCGCTTGCTCTTAAACTTCCGTTACGCTGATGGTAAGGTAGGCGTCTTAATCCTTACACCGGCATTAAGATAGACTGAAAGGTTGACTCCTCATTCAGAAAGCAGTGGCAAACTAATGGACTTACAATTGCCTAGAACATCAACCTCAGGTTGATCACAATGTCCTGCAAAGAATATATATATATATATATATATATATATATATATATATATATATATATATATATATATATATATATATATATATTGTCAGCATCCCCAATAAGCCCTTACAGGAGTAAGGAGTTAGCACTAGGCTAGTAGAGAGACACCCAGACAGGGAAGACACCGACTACTATTAATAACCTCACAGGGAGACACATTTGTGTCAGACCAGAGGGCAAAGATTACGGATGAGCGAGGGCTTTCCCCAAGCAATTGGGTTGCTGGTAACCGTGATATGTCATGTTACTCAAACTCACCAGACAGCGTGCTGGCCAGTCCAGGCACGCAATAATAGCAACTGCACGGAGGGTAAAAGTGCCCGTGCTGGTCCACGCTATGTGTAGCGGGACAGACTGACTGGAGACGGTAGAGAGGTCGGACGTATCCTTAACCAATACGATAGCTTTCTAGGCCATAGGCAAACTTAGGGCTATATCATTTAGATTGTGTAATGCTAGCATCATCTATCATCACGTTGATATATTCATATTGTGTAACAATGATGAAGCCTAATGCTTGTAGAGCCATTCACATGTCGGCTCTGAATAAATTGCATTCCTTTCGCAAATGTCATGAATTGTTATTTCGTGCAGTGCGAAAGTAGCGGAGTCTTGAAAGCTGCAGACCCCGAATTGGTGTCAGAATGGTCAAAGAACCAACGCCAGCTGCGAATTAAGGTCAGAACACATTGAACGAACGCCAGCAGTACAATTACTGTCAGATTTCAGTGAACGTTTTCTGAACAGCCATAGCAGGCAGTTGTAGTAATATTCGTCGAGCAGTTAACGCCAACATGCAAGTGATATTATAAACCACTAAACGAACGCTAACTATCGATAGATATTACAAAGTTCTGTGCCAGAATTAGTTCAATGCACGTTTCGACATTTGTGATGTATGATATATTGCAAAGTAATACAAATATTATTGTGATACATGCTATAAATTAAGTTTTTTCTTGTGGTGAATTATACGATCGCCCAATTTGTGGAGTGTGAACCACAAGTGATACAAATTAGATCGGTAAAGTGTGAAATTCTACCAATATTATTTAGAAAGTGTGTGATTATATTAAAAGCAATTGAAGTGTATAAGATCATCAGTGAACATCACCATCGTAACCACCGTGTACATTTCATTGCGTGTGATACAGCCATCAATGTCACCATGGCACTGTCCAACAAATTAGATGAGTATATTTTCCGAATATTTCGATATGCTCTAACGTAATCATGCATCTTCCTTTCCAGCAAATGATGTACATGTACTAACACATTATTATATACTATTCTGTGCATATTATTATATTATCATTGTGAATTAACATTACGCCACAAAATGGCGTCACTAAATGAATGTATCCAGGCGGGCATCGCCATGGGCCACACTGGAGATAAACTAGAAAAATGGGCAGATCAAAAGTATAAAGAAGAAACAGAAAGAAAAGCTGCTCTTGACAGAGATGAAAGAGCATTAGAAAGACAACATCAAAAAGAAATGAAAGAGATCGAGGAGGCTACCAAACAGAAACAATTAGAGTTCGATCAGGCTACAAAACAGAAACAATTAGAGTTAGACCAGAAAAAATTAGAGTCCGATCAAGCTACCAAACAGAAGCAATTAGAGTTAGAACAGAAGAAATTAGAGTCGGACCAAATGATCAAAGAAAAACAGATACAGGTAGATTCAGAAACTAAACTAAAGATGAAGGAAATGGAGGTAGATTCTAACATACAAATAGCCTCTAGCAAACAAAAGAGCCAAGAAGAACAGAACAAATTCAGTAAATACAAAGGCCTCATTAAACCATATACTGTAGGTGATTCAATCAGCGCATGGACTGAAAATATAGAGTTCCAACTAAAAACACAGAAAATACCTTTAGAGGATTGGGCAATGATTTACATGAGGAACCTGAGTGGGGAGTCTTTAAAAGTAATAGAATCCATACCTACTGATCTTAGAAACAATTACCAGTACATACACGATAGGATAATGCAACATTTTCTTTTGGACGCTACTGGTTACCAAATTCAATTCTCACAGATTAAACCAAAAGCAACTGAAACGTTCTTAGACTACATTTCTAACGTGCAGAGCACATTTAAAAAATGGACTAAGGCGGCTAAAGTATGTAACAGCTATGAAAAACTAGAAGAGCTAATGGTAATGGACAAAGTTGTCTCTACAGTGCCTACCCCTTTTGCTAAATTCTTACAACAGTCAGATATTGATTCCATTCAACAATTAGAGAAACGGGGGTCGGCTTATTTTTCCTCGAATCGGGACATATTCAAAACTACATCATATGACACAGAAATTACAGCTTTTGCAAACAGAGTCCCTGATAGACCCTACAAACAGAAAGACTATAGTAAGAAGGACAAACCATATCAGAAACCACCTCGATGTAATTATTGCAATCTTTTTCACCCAACATATTCGATGTGTGATAAAAAACCCACATATCCGTCACACCTAGAACAAGTGTTAAAGAAGCAAGAAAGCAGGAGATCATCGTTTAAACGTGCTGTAAAATGTTATTTTTGTTCTAGTTATGGCCACTATAGCAATAGGTGTCTTGGGAGACAGAAAATGAAGGCAAACAACGCAGCCCTCATCGATACATCATCAGACGATGAGAGTGACATAGATCCCGAACTTGTCAATGTATTGCCAACGAATGAATGTCAAAATGTAGCATCAGTAACCGATATTTTGAACTTTAAGACGTGCAAAGTATGCCAACAGTTTCATGCGGAGGGGAGATTGAAATGTGGACACGTAATATCATGTTCAAATGAAGAAGCTAATGCAGCATGTGCCTCCAGAGGTAACCTTAAGTTCTACGATGCACAGGTCAATGGTAAACCATGCCAATGCTTAGTTGATAGCGGCTGTACTATACTGGGATTAAGGAGAGAACTTGCTAGAACAGAAGATTATTCGAGTGAATTTGTCAAATGCCGTACTTTCTCGGGTACCATCGAGAAATATCCACTGGCAAAAGCGCATATCAATACCCCGTTCCTTACCGGCACATTTACGTGCGCTATCCTCCAAAATCCATGTACGGACCTTATTTTGGGATGTCTTGATGCATTGAAAGAATGTACAGACTACAACATAAAAGCCTGGAATGAAACACACAGGGTCAACGCTGTAACTAAGTCAGATACAGAAATAAGTTATACTGACTTACAAAATAAAACTCTACAGCTACTAACACCAAGTGGTGCGGATATCAACAATACTCGCCAAAAGTTGAGCGAGGCACAAAGCACCGACCAAACACTCACACCGTATTTTAACTTGTTGTGTGAGCGAAAGAAAGTTTCGAAAAATTCTTCCTGGTACTTTAAAAAGGTTAATGGAATTCTCATGCGTTATTACTCATATAATAACCATGAAATTCAGCAGACGGTGTTACCTCTAACATACCGGGAAAAGGTGCTAAAAATCGCACATTCACCACCGTTTGCTGAACATTTAGGCTATCATAAAACGCGAGCCAGAATTCTATCACAATTTTACTGGCCGAAATGTTGTTCGGACATAAAATCTTTCTGTCGCTCTTGTAATGTGTGTTAACATCGGGTACGAAAGAAAGAACATGTAAAGGCCGAAGTGCAAAAATCAGTGATAGCATCTAGACCACTTGAAAGTATAGCGGTCGATATTACTGGACCCCTAATGCAGGTGTCGAGTAATGGAAACCATAACTATCCAAACGAGGGTACTAAAACGATTCACCTTAAGCCGAATCAAAAAGCTGTGATTCAACTAACCGATAAACATAACATGGTACTAACATGTTGCCAAGGGCCTCTCAACGTTAAACTCAAAATATCAGATGCGGATAATGAAATATCGATAAATGAACCCTTAGAGATATTTCATATCAACATCCTGAAACCATACGTTTCACAACAAGGACAACAGACAGACGAACAGATTGCACCAACACCAAGCAATGAGACGACAGACATACATAACTCAACTTCACTAGGTAGGGCGACACACAACAGCGACAACGCAAACACACTTAGCCAGATAACAGCACACACAAGTAGTAGCACAACAGTAATGGACGAGATGGAACTACCAGTTCTGACAGTAAACGCAACTGCGACAAATATCTCGACATATAGAAATAACAGATGTAGTCAGACGAAAGACGGGACAAAACACCTACTGAAACATCAACAGGTCTTCAACAGGTTGAGATTGTGTGGACTCATATCTAAGCCGTCCAAAGTAGAGTTGGGCATGGAACAAATTGACTTCCTGAGTCATACCATCTGCAGGGGCCAATTGAAAACTGATGACAGTATCGTCACTAAAATTCTGAATGTAACAATACCAACGACCAAGAAACAGGTCGTAAACTACTATAATAAATTCATCAGTGTCTTTTCTAACATCTTAAAAGCTTCGGCTAAGTTATTTGTAAAAGATGCACGATTAATTAGTGTGGTATCGAAATTGAAACATTTTTTCATCGTTCCATCTATCCTTCGTATGCCTAACTCGAAACTCACTTATTTCTCACGCACAGATATGAGTGCCATATCCAGATCTGGAATACTAGGTCAGTTCTACGACGGGACGTTCCACCCCGTAGCTCGCAACATCACTTCTGCTGAAGGAAGATACTCAGCATCAGAAATGAAAGGCCTGAGTTTGATCTATTGTGTGAGAAAGTTTCATCGCTTCTTGGCAGGAGCACAGTTTGTAATCCAATCCGATAACTCTCCATTGTCTGTGATGCAATCTGGACACCCTACCAACAATAGAATTTACAGGTGGGCTTTAATTCTCCATCCAACATTTGAAAGGGAGATTAAATACGATTGCAGACATTTTAAGTCGTCCTTCATCCATTCAAATACCTGAGTTACAGGAAGGAAGCGACCATACACCACCAGAAACATTGACACTATAATGTTAAATAACCAAGTGCCATGTGTGGTGAATAAGACATATCGTAAGTGCGTTACTATCGCCTGATACTTGACTTGTGTGAATAGAACAGTGCTATAAAAGTGTAACGAACATACGCAAAATTAACATGCGCTGAGACACACGTAATTTAGATTATGGGAACTAACGCCAAGAGGACAGAGAACCCAGCTTAGACCCGAATCTAGAAAGAATGTCAACTAACGCCATAATATAGTAAGGCTAGACCCCGAATAGAATGTATTGAATCAACGCTTAAACCCCGAATGACAGTACAGGGTTAGCTATGGACCTACATGATGTGGTAGGCAACTATATTAATACACTATCCGTCAAGAAGAGCATTAAAGACTGTGGTGTAATGAACTATGTTAGAATAGTCTACAAAGAGATTTGCTCTAGCTTCACAACGCAGAGGAGGAGAAGAATGTCAACTAACGCCATAATATAGTAAGGCTAGACCCCGAATAGAATGTATTGAATCAACGCTTAAACCCCGAATGACAGTACAGGGTTAGCTATGGACCTACATGATGTGGTAGGCAACTATATTAATACACTATCCGTCAAGAAGAGCATTAAAGACTGTGGTGTAATGAACTATGTTAGAATAGTCTACAAAGAGATTTGCTCTAGCTTCACAACGCAGAGGAGGACGTCAACTTAGTGTAGTTAGATATAGAAATGTAACTGTGATATATGTACATTATTATTTTATTTACAGTATCTATAACTTCAATTTTCCTATGATTTATGTTATTGCGAATTGTGTAAACGCATATATAACTTTATTTTCTCATTTGCTTAGTTAGAAATCACCATCATTTAATTAATAACCCATGTATTAAAACATCCATTATAGAAATACAATTATTAGATCTTATATTAGTTAATTTACTCATAATCATAATCATTTATACATCCATTTAGCTAATATATCATTTCAAAATTAATGCCAATCATTTAGGATTTAATATCATCTTTTTCACAAGTAACATTTAAGGTAATTAATCTAGTTCGCTTAAATGAAAGTAGTAGTAAATTATTTCCCTTGAAGGTAATTTAGGTCAGTACACCAAAATTATGGAAGTTACTATGTCAGGATCGGTAACGAACCATCCTTATAATGATGTATATTTTTGTACAGACATGACGCGTGCAAACAAACCGTACAGTCATTTGGCGTGATTACTGTTATAATTCAGCCAATCGTTTATTGTATATATATATTGTTTATGTATGTAATACTATGAACCATATTTTAATGACGAGAGAATGATTGATTGAAAGAAAAGTATGAAAGGGTATGAAAGATGAACGAAAGAAGAGAAAATGCGGAGAGAGAATGCGAAAACTTAGTAACAAATTAAAAGAAAGAGAGCGAGAGTGAAAGACAGCGGAAATATTTTTTTCCACCGCTGGAAAGGTCTTATTTGACTTGTCTGTGTCATGTGTGTTTCCAATGTGTTGTCAAGGTTTTATATGTGTTACAGCAACACTTTAGCAGAGTATAGAGAGAACGTACTTTGAGCTTCAGAAAACGGAGTTGTGGTCACAAATAAAAATAACGAACGTTTGTAACCACAATAAACCGATTTGCGGCGCTCGAAGAAACACACACATTAGTACACTAACGCATACACATGTTAGAGAATTAAGTACACTATAGTTTATTAGAAAACACGCAAACAAACAGGAAAACGAACACATTAAAGTTGCACACACCAATTAAATCAAAGAACAATAACTCTAAATTCAGGGGACACAATAAATAATCAGAAACCTAAATGTAACAGTGAACATAGCTTTTTCACATGCGGAAGCGAGAAGGTGAACAGTAGAGCGATGTATGTAGAGTTGGAGGGGATATTGATGGGAACATGAACACTTGGTGCTCATGTGTTGTACTCATAATAGAGTCAACTAGGGTGTGGGTTGTCATTTTGGGCAATATGAGGAACAGGTCAAGACGGAAGTCAATGGGTGGAAGTCAAAAGACATAGGGTTAAACGACAGAAACCAGGACATAAGTCATAAGACAACGGTTTCCGGTTCACTACCAATCCTTGAGATATCTAGAGATCCAACTATACTGAGACATAGGCTACTAAATCAGCCAAGTGAAAAGATAGAACACTGTGAATGAAGGTAGAAGATATTGTTCTATCCCCAAACTAGAAAGTTCTATACTTATTGGAGAGCTGACAAAATTGGGGACAACCAATTTTTCTTTTGTGACCAAGAAGTGTTACAAAGATGAGAAAAGGGAAGTAACACTTCGCGAAGAGGAGGGGGACCCTGTCAGCATCCCCAATAAGCCCTTACAGGAGTAAGGAGTTAACACTAGGCTAGTAGAGAGACACCCAGACAGGGAAGACACCGACTACTATTAATAACCTCACAGGGAGACACATTTGTGTCAGACCAGAGGGCAAAGAGTACGGATGAGCGAGGGCTTTCCCCAAGCAATTGGGTTGCTGGTAACCGTGATATGCCAGGTTACTCAAACTCACCAGACAGCGTGCTGGCCAGTCCAGGCACGCAATAATAGCAACTGCACGGAGGGTAAAAGTGCCCGTGCTGGTCCACGCTATGTGTAGCGGGACAGACTGACTGGAGACGGTAGAGAGGTCGGACGTATCCTTGACCAATACGATAGCTTTCTAGGCCATAGGCAAACTTAGGGCTATATCATTTAGATTGTGTAATGCTAGCATCATCTATCATCACGTTGATATATTCATATTGTGTAACAATGATGAAGCCTAATGCTTGTAGAGCCATTCACATGTCGGCTCTGAATAAATTGCATTCCTTTCGCAAATGTCATGAATTGTTATTTCGTGCAGTGCGAAAGTAGCGGAGTCTTGAAAGCTGCAGCGCACAGGTCGCTGACACACATATATATATATATATATATATATATATATATATATATATATATATATATATATATATATATATATATATATACATATATATATATATATATATATATATATATATATATATATATATATATATATATATATATATATATATATATATATATATATATCAGCCTCTGCAGCCTACCTTGTTCCAGGCGTACTGGTTATCCATTCCTCTGGAATAAACAAGGCAAGGCCGAGAGAGGGAACATGCAGCTTGGGCATCTCATGTTCTCTGAAGCTCTGCCCAGGCATTGTGATGGAATTTTGGCCAAATTCCAACTCACATACTTTGGTCTGTCAATACTGCAAGGTGCCCCTGTGGCTAAGGGCTTGCGAACGCGGTTTGTGAGCCCGTATACCCGGGTTTGAAACACAGCGGTGCTGATTTTTAGGAAAAGGTATAGGGGCCGGTCGTTCAGAAAGCAATGGCAAACTACTGAACGTAACACTTGCCTAGTACATCAACAGCAGCTGAAAATGCTGGTGTTGACTGCAACGTCCCGTAAGGGATACGCAACAATATATATATATATATATATATATATATATATATATATATATATATATATATATATATATATATATATATATATAGGCCCTAATCTTTTGGGACAGTCCAAGCTATTTGGAATCAAGCCCAGTTATACGATCTTTTGCCATTAGCCCTTCCCCTCCCTCCTTGTGCCTTTATTCTTTAAATGTACTGAACGCATCCATATGTCCACAGAAAGAAGCTGGACGAAACAACAGCTGAACTGAAACGAACATCCCGCGAGCTGGCCCTGGAGAAGCAGAGAACAGAGAAACTGCTGTATCAGATGCTTCCTGAGAAGGTGGCCAACCAGCTGAGAAATGGAGAGGAAGTTGAAGCTGGTTAGTAACACAAGATACCAGAAACACATTATAATCAATTTCGTTCTGATGAAGGTTTGTCAACGCAACGTTCTCTCTTTTCTGTAGCTGTCTTTTGAAAAGCTGCCACACGCTTCATGTTCTGTGTTGTTAATTAATAAAGGTATTTTTGTGATGGCCAAGTGTATTTACTAAAGACATGTTTACATATATTGACAGACACTCTTAGAAATAAATGAATGAGTAGAGGTCAGAGGAGGATGATGATGCTGATGATGATGACGATGATAATTATCATGATGATGACTTCGACGATAGTGATAACATCGATGATGACGATGATGTCGACGATGATGTTGATGTTACTGATGACGATGGCAATGACGATGATGACTGTGTTGATGACGCCTCTACGTGCACAAAGCATGAGTATATTATTCAATCTGCAGAGAAGTTCGACCGAGTGACAGTACTCTTCAGCGACATTGTCAATTTCACGGAAATCGCTGCTGCTTGCGCACCATTGGATGTTGTGTCCATGCTGAACGATCTCTACCACCGGTTTGACCAGAAGTCCAACGAACATTCTGTATACAAGGTGAGACATGTGGTTGGTTGGTTGGCTGGTTGCTTGCTTGATTCGTTGGTTAGTTGGTTGGTTGGTTGGTTAGTTGGTTGGTTGTTTGGTTAGTTGGTTGGTTGGTTGGTTGGTTGGTTGGTTGATTGGATGATTAGATGATCGGCTGGATGGTTGGTATTTTGTTTGGACGACTGTTAAGATAGTTGGTTGGATAGGTGGTTGGTTTGTTGTATGGTTGGTTGGTTGACTGAATGGTTTATTGATTGGTTGGGTGGATGGTTTGTTGGTTGGAGGGATGGTGGGTTGGTTGGTTTGTTGATTGATTGGTTCGTTGGTTTAATTGTTGATTGATTAATTGGTTTCCTGGTTAGGAATCTCCGGGAAGACTGCTTTTCAAAACTTAAGTATGTTGCATTGCGTTCAGATAGCCCGACACATCAGACGGGCTTGCATCTATTGGACTGAGGCTGGTGTAGAGATTTCCCCTCGGATCCGGTAACACAGTTCAGTCTTCGCCGGGGCTGTGCTAAAGAGTTCGCCTTTCCCTTTTCAATCCGAGAAACCAACGGAATGTCTAAGACCGGAACTGAACATTCACGTCTGCTAAGAGACATATTAGCATGTAACCAAGCTATGGTGCAGCACAGCACAAGTGGGCTGGTTTGGGTTATATGTAGGTTGATGGTTCCCCCACACATTTTAAGTATTTTATTTTCAACAGACTTCAACCCATGCTCCACACACATACACAGACGCTCGCGCGCGCGCGCACGCACGCACACACACACACACAGGTGCGATGGGGATGGGAAGAGGTGCATTTGAATGAGAGTGGTTCCATTAAATACAATGTTAGGATGGGGATTCATGTGACAACCTTAAATGTGTGTGTGTGCGTGTGTGTGTGTGTGTGTGTGTGAGAGAGAGAGAGAGAGAGAGAGAGAGAGAGAGAGAGAGAGAGAGAGAGAGAGAGAGAGAGAGAGAGAATATATATTCTGAAAAAGTAAAGAACACATGTATCATTTTTCGATGTAGTTGCCACTCCGTTCAATGCAATTTCCCCAGCGCCGATAAAGTGCTTTGATTCCTGTAGAAAAATCGACTCTGGTGTCACTACTCGGTGTGCCTGACCCGGTCGTGAACAGTTTTTTGCGAAGTCACGCCGTTTTGAAACTTCCTACTCATACACTTTCTGGACTGACAGGCATGCATCACCATATTGGATCTTCATTCGCAGATGAATTTCTATAATTTTCACCCCTTCACTGATCAAACACCGGATAATATAACGCCGCTCCTCATTGGTGTGTGTCAAAAGTGGGGTGGCCATCTTTAAACTGTCATTATCACGCTACCGTGTTTCTTCTTCATATTGTTGTCAGTAACTTAACACTGTTACCATCCTTAATAACAATATTAACATGCTACAAGACAATGGCATGGTTATTGTAATTTCAGTCGCACTTTTAAGGTTTTAATTTGAAGCCCCCTAATATATTTAAGGACGGTCTCCCTGGTCTAGGTGTTACACAACTTTCTCCGTAATCCCGTATACTCTCGTGAGTAACGTGACGTGCGAGAGAATCGGTAGCGGTTCTCTCCGCGTCGGTAACTTACGGAGTATGTGAGCCGGTCGCTCAGAAAGCAATGACAAACTACTGAGCGTAATCTTGCCAAGAAATCAACAATCAGCTGAAAGATGTTGATGTCGACAACGGTGTCCTGTAAAGGATATGAGAACAAAAAACAAAAAAACAAAAAGTATATTTAAGGAGTAATTGTTTTATTGTAATTACTATTCATTTTGTTTTTCTGATATTTGCACAAAGACGGCTGTTTTCTGTTGCAGTTATGACCATCATTTCTTGTAAACTGCATTGCTTTTTTCAGCCATCAAATCATTGTCATCAGCATAACGGACCCTTTTTAAACGCCATAAGGCGTATTAGACAAATGGTGCTGGTCCCTTATTTTATAGATCAATCGGCACTCTAGAGGGGATGTGATAATATCACACCGACCGCCTTTACTTTCCAAGACATTTCCTTGCATCCATTTTAAACTATATCGAATTGGGAGCTCAGGCCACTTTTGATAATCCGCTCCAATGCGACTTCCAACCTACTACCGGCAAGACATTAGGCTAGCGTACTATCCACTGCGCCATCCGAACTCTCAATGGCTCCAGATGGGGTCTCTTAATTAAATATTTTGTTAGTTGTTATATCGTTGTTTCTGTGCAATTTTGTAATTGATTTCCCAAAATTCAACATACATTTTTTTTTACTAAATAAAAGCAATTAAATGCATTCTTTGCAATTTACGTTAATTGCAACAACAAAAGATTCATGAAAGACAACAGCAGCGAACACTTTAGTCACGCAACCAAACACAGGACGCGTGTTTTGTTATTTATGGTGGATGGTGTATTTTGTTGCAGTGTTAAAATGAGACGTGTTATTTTAATACTGGGAACCGCTTCTTTTATTTCACTAATTTCAAGGAATTTTTTATGTTCACCCAACACTTCACTGAGGTCAATGGTGGAAGAGGAGGAGAAGGAGAAGAAGATATCCATAGGCGCACACGACCCTGACCTAACCCTTGCATTGCTTTATACCCTTTAAAGGCACTACTTGTTATTCTCTTGCTGCAGACATCGTTAGTTTTTGTCTGCACTTTTCTGTGGCAGTGACATTTCGATTTTAACAACGACATGATAGGAAGTTTTAAAACAACTGGAAATTGTACTGCACTCCATCCATCCATCATGTGCCATGCCGGAAAACGTGGGCGGTCATTACTCGCCATTTCACTCGATCACCAGAGTCGTGGATCAGCTCAGTATTCCTGCCTCGACAATGTCATGTGGCCAAGCCATCCAGGTATTTACTTCTCGGTCTTCCCCTTGGTCTCTTCCCTTCGATCTTGCCAGTTGTCACCAAGTTCTCCAATTCATTTCTTCTCATAACATGCCCAAAACCTTTTGACTGTCTACGTCTAATTTCCCTCTATAGCAGACAAATACGCAATCAAATAAATAGTGCAATAATTATTGTATTATTTTGAAATTCACATCACTGTATTTTTTTTTTTTTTTTTTTTTTTTTTTTGCGTATCCTTTCACAGGACTTAGCTGTCAACAGCAGCATCTTTCAGCTGTCTGTTGATCTCTTGGCAAGATTACGCTCAGTAAGATAGATGTTTTAAGTCTAAATATATTAGTATAGACGACTATCTCAGTACAGGTTTTCTCCCTGACTGCTCCTTTCCTTGGTGTGTAAGTGAACCCCCACCAATGTACACACACAACACGTATGCACAATTGGAATTAAAATATAACGACAGAACTATGAGTTACAATACTACAACATTTATTTGCTAATCATAACAATAGACATAGGATGATTGTCAATATGAGGATGATGAAATCATATACATATTGATATTGATGACAAACATTACGTAACTTTACTTGTTACTCCATCTATCTGGATCTGTGGTCCAGATCCCCACTCTCCAGTAGACACACACAACAGAACCAGCTTGCCGGTATTCTAACGATCCTGTCAGTCCTGACACTCCTAGTCAGTAGTCTCTAGTCTTGAGATCTATAACATAGGTGCTCCTTGTGAGAGCTTGAAAGAAAGTCAAGAATGTGTTATATCAGTTCTACATCAGCGCAATCCTAATTAAAACATATCATAACACAAACATATACAATGACCAGTCTGGCCAAGTTTATCTTCCAGCTCTACTGTCTTTAGTCTGGGACGGGCTTTTCAATTGTCTCACACGCCTGTAATGATTCCATTTCTGCCGCCCCATGTCCATGTCGCTAATACAGAAATTCTGTGTCGTACAATCGCTCCGTCCAATGTTAGTTTAGCAGCTCACAGGGTCGGTAAGGGTATTATAACAATGCCTGATCATCCGGGCGTGCAAGCCGTGACCAGTAGCTGTGCCAGGTTTCCATGCATTACCGTGGACGCACGCCCACAATATACTGAGAAAGTTTAGCACCATATACCCTATACTACCAATTGTGGGTAATGTCTGTACCATTACACCTCTGCTTCCAACACAATCATTGGCCCATGTGCCAATGCGCAGACAATAGCATAACACTTCATATTGGCAGGTTTTCATATGACAAATCAATATATCAAACATCCAATACACATAAACATATTGATTAAACTAGACATATTATGATACTTTAACATCATAGCATAATGCACTAGTTAGTTACTGCTGTTGTAAGAATTAAATAAATAGTCAGTTGACTATAATCTGTACAACAAATGCACACACCAAAACGAGACTAATCTGGTTTAGAAAGAGATGGCAAGCATCTGCTACGACACCTCAAGTATATCTAGACAAGACCTGCCTTCCATAAGTTTCTACTTCTCAGAAGAGTAGCACTTACAGCACAATGATATTGAACACAGAACTCAGAAAGAACACTCAAGTAACCTATGACAATGATAGTTCTTGCAATAACCTAGATCAGATATAGACTGAAAATCGGTCCATCCATCTAAGAAACTAAGAGAATTACTAAGGGACTAGTTACTAAGAAATAATTCCTAGAAGCCAACAAAAAAAATCATGCATATGACTACAGACATTGAGATAGTTCCTACCTGTTCTGAAGTCAACTTTAATCTAACATAAAACAGGCTAGGGACCCTTATTTAAGCTGAGTCTAGCAGACAGTGTCTGAGACACTATTATCTCTTTGGCATTCCCGTCATAAATTCTTCTTATCTCCTCCTGACAGTGATTGCAATTAACCCCAAGTCTGTCCAGTCATAAAAATTCTTTTAACCACTAACCCTCACCATAGTGTCACACCTGGATGGTTTTGCGTTGCCAGCCCCAGATCAGTTTCACAGTCTTATCAGTGATTTCACACCTTGCAGAGTCTGCCAGTCCGAGTGGACGGGGCTTGTGTACCGCCCTGGGGCCATTATCTCTCCCTGTGTCAATGTTGTTCACGCCTGGGTGGTTTTATTTCACTCACTGGCCCAGTTCATTGTTGATTCAGCATGTCTGGGTCAGCAGTTTCCCAAGGTGTATACTAATTATCTAGTTGCCATTTTACTTGCCATCTGCAAGCTTACGTCATGGCTAGAGGCTTTTTGTGAATAATCTTACCTCACGACTAGATAATTTTGGAGTAGTGTGATTAATTCATTCTTTCTCAATTTGGCCTCTCAAATTTGGAGACCGAGAAAAATATTCTGGGATGTTAAGGCGGCCAATTCGTGACAGAGCTTTCCCCTTAAAAAAAAAGTTTCTGCCAGAAATCTTTTGTCAAAGCACGCCGTACATCCCAGAATAATGCCTAAGCACTCTCCGTTCTGTATCTGCCTAAAGGTTTCCAATATTCCTTGTGGCAATGGGTTGTCCTGCATAAAGACGTCCCATTTCCATAACCCAAAGATACACGGGATAGATCCTTGTACCTGGTTTTAGGCCGGGATTCCATGCAATAGCTTGGTAAAATCCGGTAATTGTCAGGAGGTTGTAATTTTACCCCTCCGGGAAAGATCACAATCAACGGGATTCTTCTTCGCCTCTGGGCAGCAATTGTTTTACACCATTCACTCATGTGATTTACTCCTTTCAGCCGAGGATGTACCCGTAGTGAGGTCTTGCATAAGCTGGCCACAGCAAAGCTTGTCTCCGTGATTTTCCTCCGTCCTTTATAGATTCTTAACAGATCTATCAATATCTTCCTTTTACAAGGAATAATGTTACACATCATGGTCCCATGATATAAATTCAACTGGCGCTTTCCTCCTTCAAAGTCGGGAGTAACAATCGTCCCTCCTCGGTGTCGCGGTTTCTTCCCCTGATATTCAGTTAATGGGCTGAGTTTCTCTGCATTAGAGTTTCTTGTACAAACCGTGCTAGAAATTGGAAATTTAGTGTGCCAAGTTGTCCTGCCTTGAGAAATAACATAGTTACTCCAGGGCGATAAAGTGGTGTTACTTTTGAATAAAGTATCCACAAATAGCTGATCTACTCCTATCAAATCGACCTGACTGAAGGGTAGATTGAGTCCTAAGAGTGTTGATTCCAAACCACTCCTGACTTCTGTTACTTCAGGTTCCTGTTGCTGGAATTCCCTGATAACTTCAGCTAATGAGATGATAGGCGTTTCTTCCTCCATCTTGTGCAACGAATTTTCTTCTTTAGCAACTACAGACAATGTTGTCTGCACAATATCAGAGTCCATATTCTGGCTCCTAACAATTCCCTGTGTTTCCTGAGTCTCCACACTGGTATACTCCGTGATAACAACTGGAAATGTTTCCTTGTCTGGATGTTCCTCTCTGGTCTTGCTTTCATGGGCTAAGTCCAGTTGAGGTAAATCCTTTGAACTGATGTCTAGTGTCTTTTCCTGAGCTGCAGCCTCAAAGATCACAAGGGGTTCCGGATCGTCCTTCATCCCACTGTCAGTCAAATTTAATCCCACTTCATCCTCTCCTGAGCTGAAGGGAATAATAAAGTCGGTTACCTTTCGATCTCCGACCTCCTTAAAAGATGTCCTCAGGTCATCTTCCTCTTGAGTTTCACCTCTCGTTGAAGTAAAATGAGATTCCTGGGAGTCTTGTACTGGCGGACCAGTTAAATTATCTGAACTGATAATTAGTGATTCTTCCCGCGCTGCAGTAATGAAATTCACCTGGGATTCCGTTACTTCCATCCTCCCTATTTCAGTCAGATGTAATTCCACTTCATGATTCTGTGAACAGAAGGGAATGTGAGAATCGGCTAGGTCTCCGCCTGCGACCTCATTAAAGGTTGTCTTCAGTTCCTCTTTCTCTCGAGATTCATTTCTCATAGAAGTCAAGTGGTTTTCCTGAAGGTCCTGTACAGTTAAACCACCATTGCCGTGGTACAAACAGTTATCACGTTTGTGACTGTTTGAAGTGCCATTGGCACGTTTTTTCTTCCCTCTTTTCCGTTTAGGACAGGGTCGAATGAGAACCTGTAGTTCCCGGTCCACTAACTCTGATTCCGCGGTGGGTGGCAAAGATGTCCCTTCCTTCCTGGTTGGGTGAGCATCCATATCTCCTACCTTATGTTCCACTAGAAAGGTTAGCTTCTCTGCATTGACTACTTCCATATGCTGTTTATTAATCTCTGCTTCTTCAGTTTTGCTACGCTCTTTTGCTTCAAATAACTCATCAATTGTTTTATTCATCTGTTCCTCCGCCATGTCCCACTCTTTCATCTCGTCTCTGATGTATGTTTCTAATTGTTCTCCTGTTAAGCCCTCTATTATGCCTAACCTTCTCGTGGACTCTAAGTAATCTGTGCGCGCCTTCAGATAATCTAGATCCTGGGAAGGTGAGTCCATATTTGCTAATGGTAAGCTCCTATGTATCTATCAAATTCAAAGCTAAGCTAGAAAGACAAGAGTGAACCAATGACAGCAGAATCAAAACCAATGTGTAGAGTTAACCCTCAGCAGTGAAAGACAACTGAAAGTAATATTCAAGTAGTTTCTGGCGACCGCAGTGAAGTAAGTGTGAGAGATATACTACACAGTAATCAATACTAATATTTACCTAAATAAATATTAAAATGCACTGCATACATGTCATAATGAAAATGGCATAAGTAAGCATAAAATGGCAAATCAATCAAGCAGTTAAATCATCAAACACATCAATGTAAATATGATTAAAGTGATCAGTTATCATTAAATGATGAATGATACACTAAATGATAAGAATTAAAATACTTATCAATAAATGATAGATGAGGTAGTTTTCTCATAAGTTCTTATCTGTTATACACTTTTGAAAAGTTATATCTCTACTCTGTAACTTCCTCAACTAAAATTAGCTACATCTGATGATAGTCTATTTTGATGACTGAAGATTACAAGAGTTAACTTTAAAAATCGTATGTCTAGGGTCTAGTACCGGAGTCTATTGAAAGCGAGAAGTCCGAATTCAAATCCCGGACGAGCCCCCAATCTGTCATAAGTCGGGGTGCCCCACCGGCTAGATGAAAATCTTATTCACTGGCGAGCAACCCCAGATAGTCAGAAACTGACTTGGGACAAAATCTATATGGCTGAACTACAGATTAAGCCCTGAATATCCAACGTACAGCTCTAAGTGGCTCGTTACAAAATGAAATGAACTGTGCTGAATATTCGCCAAGGTATAGGAAAGAGAAGGTTAGCTTAAGATAGATGTTTTAAGTCTAAATATATTAGTATAGACGACTATCTCAGTACAGGTTTTCTCCCTGACTGCTCCTTTCCTTGGTGTGTAAGTGAACCCCCACCAATGTACACACACAACACGTATGCACAATTGGAATTAAAATATAACGACAGAACTATGAGTTACAATACTACAACATTTATTTGCTAATCATAACAATAGACATAGGATGATTGTCAATATGAGGATGATGAAATCATATACATATTGATATTGATGACAAACATTACGTAACTTTACTTGTTACTCCATCTATCTGGATCTGTGGTCCAGATCCCCACTCTCCAGTAGACACACACAACAGAACCAGCTTGCCGGTATTCTAACGATCCTGTCAGTCCTGACACTCCTAGTCAGTAGTCTCTAGTCTTGAGATCTATAACATAGGTGCTCCTTGTGAGAGCTTGAAAGAAAGTCAAGAATGTGTTATATCAGTTCTACATCAGCGCAATCCTAATTAAAACATATCATAACACAAACATATACAATGACCAGTCTGGCCAAGTTTATCTTCCAGCTCTACTGTCTTTAGTCTGGGACGGGCTTTTCAATTGTCTCACACGCCTGTAATGATTCCATTTCTGCCGCCCCATGTCCATGTCGCTAATACAGAAATTCTGTGTCGTACAATCGCTCCGTCCAATGTTAGTTTAGCAGCTCACAGGGTCGGTAAGGGTATTATAACAATGCCTGATCATCCGGGCGTGCAAGCCGTGACCAGTAGCTGTGCCAGGTTTCCATGCATTACCGTGGACGCACGCCCACAATATACTGAGAAAGTTTAGCACCATATACCCTATACTACCAATTGTGGGTAATGTCTGTACCATTACACCTCTGCTTCCAACACAATCATTGGCCCATGTGCCAATGCGCAGACAATAGCATAACACTTCATATTGGCAGGTTTTCATATGACAAATCAATATATCAAACATCCAATACACATAAACATATTGATTAAACTAGACATATTATGATACTTTAACATCATAGCATAATGCACTAGTTAGTTACTGCTGTTGTAAGAATTAAATAAATAGTCAGTTGACTATAATCTGTACAACAAATGCACACACCAAAACGAGACTAATCTGGTTTAGAAAGAGATGGCAAGCATCTGCTACGACACCTCAAGTATATCTAGACAAGACCTGCCTTCCATAAGTTTCTACTTCTCAGAAGAGTAGCACTTACAGCACAATGATATTGAACACAGAACTCAGAAAGAACACTCAAGTAACCTATGACAATGATAGTTCTTGCAATAACCTAGATCAGATATAGACTGAAAATCGGTCCATCCATCTAAGAAACTAAGAGAATTACTAAGGGACTAGTTACTAAGAAATAATTCCTAGAAGCCAACAAAAAAAATCATGCATATGACTACAGACATTGAGATAGTTCCTACCTGTTCTGAAGTCAACTTTAATCTAACATAAAACAGGCTAGGGACCCTTATTTAAGCTGAGTCTAGCAGACAGTGTCTGAGACACTATTATCTCTTTGGCATTCCCGTCATAAATTCTTCTTATCTCCTCCTGACAGTGATTGCAATTAACCCCAAGTCTGTCCAGTCATAAAAATTCTTTTAACCACTAACCCTCACCATAGTGTCACACCTGGATGGTTTTGCGTTGCCAGCCCCAGATCAGTTTCACAGTCTTATCAGTGATTTCACACCTTGCAGAGTCTGCCAGTCCGAGTGGACGGGGCTTGTGTACCGCCCTGGGGCCATTATCTCTCCCTGTGTCAATGTTGTTCACGCCTGGGTGGTTTTATTTCACTCACTGGCCCAGTTCATTGTTGATTCAGCATGTCTGGGTCAGCAGTTTCCCAAGGTGTATACTAATTATCTAGTTGCCATTTTACTTGCCATCTGCAAGCTTACGTCATGGCTAGAGGCTTTTTGTGAATAATCTTACCTCACGACTAGATAATTTTGGAGTAGTGTGATTAATTCATTCTTTCTCAATTTGGCCTCTCAAATTTGGAGACCGAGAAAAATATTCTGGGATGTTAAGGCGGCCAATTCGTGACAGTTTGCCATTGCTTTCTGAGCGGCCGGCTCAGTATCCGCAAGTCACGAGCGGGGGTCGAACCACCTCAGTTCTCGCTCCGCTGCGAGACTCTGCGTGATAAACGGGATTACAGAGAGAAAGTGTTATAACCCCACAGCCAGAGAGACCGGCCATCACTGTATTAGTAAATGTAAACACAGAAGCCACAAATAATATGTTGCACTATTTATTGCCTGGCATATTTCGCTGCATTTATCCAGGTGCTTACTGCAGTTATTTACCATATGAAATGAATACATGAATAATACTTGATCTGAAACAATTAAAACACATACGAGTAGTCACAAGAATTGTACGAATGTGGAACCCGTTGGCTACAAAGACCATGTACCAAAACACAGTTTGCATTACAATCGTTAATGATGTGTAATCGTGTGTGTGTGTTGTTGATGTTTATCTTCCTCTGGCAGGTTGAGACCATCGGGGACGCTTACATGGTAGTCAGCGGTGTCCCAGACATCACGGACAAGCACGCTCTGCTGGTGGCCAACTTTGCCATGGACATGATCAACCAGGCAGCCAATGTTCTGTCTCCAGACACCGGACAGCCGTTACAGGTTGCCGTCCATTGTCCTTGTTGTGGTCACTGCTACTAACATCTTAAACGTTTTGATAATATGAGAATTTTCTTTATGTCTGTCTGTCTGCCTGCCTGCCTGTCTGTCTGTCTGTCTGTCTGTCTGTCTGTCTGTCTTGTCTTCTCTCTCTATTTGTGTGTAGGTTGGGGGTGGGTGGGGGATGTGTATGTGGGTGCGGAATATGTGTGGGTGGAGGAGATTGTGTGCGTGGGGGATGTGTGTAAGTGGGGGATGTGTGGGTGGGAACGGGTTTTGCATGTGGGTAGGTGCGGGATATTTGAGTTGGCGGGATTATATGTGTGTGTGTGTGTGGGTGTTGGATATGTGGTTGGGGGATATGTGTTTGGCTGAGTGATTGGGTGTGTGGGGTGGGTGGTGATAGTTTATGGGATGGGTGGAGGATGTGTGCATGTGGGTGGGGAGATGTGCGAAGGTGGGGGGGGGGTGTAGGTGGGTGATGGATGGGTGGATGCATGCATGTATGCATGGGTTTGTGTGTGGGTGGGTGGGGTGTGTGTGTGGAGGGATGTGTGGTGGGTAGGGATTTGGTGTATGTGTGGGTAGGTGTGGTATGTGTGGGTTGGGGATGGGTGGATGGATGGGGGAATTATGTGCCTGTGGGTGTGTGTTTTGTTGGGTGGTGGATGTGTGTGTGGGGGATAAGCGGATGGATAGCGGATGGGTGGGTGGTTGGGGGATTTGTCTCATAACATGATAACATGCATTGTTTATGTTTACAACATTAATTTGACAATGTTTTTTTTTCCTATGTGAATGCACTATGCACTGATGAACGAAAGATGAGTCATTGGAAGGGCCGAATGTAAGACGAGCCTGCGTGCCCAATTTGTTACCCTTTGAAAATAAAGTTCGCTCGTTCGTTCTCTTTTCTTTCTTCTCTCTCTCTCTCTCTCTCTCTCTCTCTCTCTCTCTCTCTCTCTCTCTCTCTCTCTCTCTCTGTCTGATCTCTATATTTATCATTCTCACTCTTTTCCCCACATATATGTGTGTGTATGCGCGCGCACGTGCGTGTATGTGTTTTCTTTTCTCATTGACTATTCACATTTAAGGATCGGTAAAATATCCGACAAACGCTGAACATGTGTGGAACTGGAAACATCACTTGTCCAGACAACCAGACACTGATGCCAAAAACGGAGGTGGCAAATCCTGCATGCGGGCGTTGAAATCAAGGTCATGTTACGATACGAGAGAACCTGGAGAATGTTGTGATAGCCAGGAAACACGAACGTGTTGGAGACAGTGATCGACAGGGGTAGTAAATGCTAAATGGTGTTACAGAGTGCCACAGACACGATTCGAGCTGATCAAAAACACAGAGAACAGATATTTGTGTAGGAACCTGATCCCCTGCGCCACTCGGCATAACACATGATGATTATCATCATCTAGTTTTGTTAATTCTGCGTTTGTGGCGAAGGGGTAGTGAACAGGATTCGCAATCCCACATAGCATGTTCGAAATCAGCTGCAGGCGATTTGGAAGTAGGCCGCCTTGCGTTGATTTTTAACAATCGTATGAGCGTCAGTCGAAGAGAAAACAATGGCAAACTACTGAATGTAAACCTGTCGCATCACAAGTACAAGGAGCCAAATAAAATGCTGGGGTTAATTACGACGCCCTGCAAAGGTCCTGCAACTAACTTGTCTGTAAGTTTTGTTAGCTGGAGGTGAACATCATCTACCGGCAATATCTAGGCAGTACTTTTTGCCAACTACCCAGACAGTTAGAATGCAGTCTAATGTTTCTTGTTCCTTAACTGATTAAGTGCAGAAGGACAATATATGGCCACACGTGACCTCTTATTTAAACATAAGGACGATATATCGCCATCCTTGTGTCATCCTATTATTTATTTTGCGTCGTGCTATCCTCCGCAATTTCAATGCTCAGTGAACAGAATTGTAATAAATACATGTTCATTTTATTGTGTACCGTGTTTGGTCCAAGCCTAATTTTGCTTGGCACTAAGTCAGTTGATGACTACAGTGATCTGGCCTATATTTTCATTAACTGAAAAATTGAAATAACCATTATTTTCATGAGTGGTACCAGCCTGAGCCTAATCCCAGGGAGTCGAAATGTTCTGTGCTGAATCGTGACATAGATACATTATATTATCATTTGGGGGACCCTATGAGGCCGCTAAGACAGTTCATAAATAAACACACATGTATTTTTTGGCGTTCATAGAAGTAAAAGATAGACATTGAGAGTGAAGAACAAACTAGACAACATAAAGATTGAAAGCTATAGTTATATGTATACTCATATTTCTTCTACAATATCAGTATCATACGATGACATATTATGCTCATGTTCCTTCTGAAATATCAATATAATACGATGTAATATTTGTGTTCATGTTCCTTCTACAATATCAATTTAATACGATGTAATATTTGTGTTCATGTTCCTTCTACAATATCAATTTATTACGATGTAATATTTGTGTTCATGTTCCTTCTGCAATATCAATTTAATACGATGTAATATTTGTGTTCATGTGTCTTCTACAATATCAATTTATTACGATGTAATATTTGTGTTCATGTTCCTTCTGCAATATCAATTTAATACGATGTAATATTTGTGTTCATGTGTCTTCTACAATATCAATTTATTACGATGTAATATTTGTGTTCATGTTCCTTCTGCAATATCAATTTAATACGATGTAATATTTATGTTCATGTGTCTTCTACAATATAAATGAAACACCATGTAATATTTATGTTCATGTTTCTTCTGCCACATCACAATCATATGTTCACATGTCTTCTACAGATCCGGGTTGGCACCCACTCAGGTCCTGTTGTGGCGGGTGTAGTCGGGGTCAAGATGCCACGGTATTGCCTATTCGGTGACACGGTCAACACAGCGTCTCGCATGGAAAGCCACGCCGTGCCTGGGAGAATACACATTAGTACAAGTACTTTTGAGTATGTTAGATGTTCATTTATTTGGTTGTTTCAGGATCTGAGATTTAAATGTTGAGCACAACCCACTACTGGCAACGCTGATCGTATTCTGGTATGAACCTAAGGTATATCCACTTCAATGCGGAAGCACTAGACTCGAGTTTCTCTCTCGTTTGAGCTCGTCAGTAGTGCATATCCCTGACCGCACCCGGAAACAAACCCCGGATCACTGGCGTGTGAAGCGAGTGTGTAACCACTAGACCACGTTGCACACACTGGACGCGACCAAATTATCACAACAGAATGTTACAACGTCACCCATCGTCGGCTGTAGCTCAAGATTTGCCCGATCGCCGCGACTGACATCCGTCAATTAATATGGCCCCGAATAATCAGGTCTTCTCACTGGCAAGGCACACCAGGCCGCCTAAAGCCTATGTTAGATGTGTTTGTATTCTGTAAATACTGATTGTGTATCATGTCAAGCTACTTGCATTGATAGTCAGCAGGTTGCATAGATATTCGCAACTACATTAGATGTCATGTAAGTAAAAGCTAAGTAAATGGCCTTTTTAAGCCATTGAAGGCCTATTGAGCATTTGAAAAAGGAGTAAAAAGACGAGATGATCCACTTCATTGCACTGGGTTTTATCCTATATGCCTCAGTCTCTTTCCGAAGGGTGACCTTCCGCAAACGTCGTATAAAGGACGCACGCCGCACATGACTAATGGGCAAGGTTGCCTACAATGTCTACCACAGCTCCCTATGGCATGTATTGTGTTAGTATTTCTGGATAGTTTACAACACACTAATTGATCGCTGTTTGACACTTAGGACCGAACGCGCAGCGCAAGGATGAATGTAATCAAGGATTTATAGTTTTATTGTTTTTGTGAAGCCCAGTGAAGCAGTGTTGACCAAAAGCCAGTTCCATGTCTAAGTGGCAGTTTAGTTTAGTTCAGTTTAATCGATGGATCAACATCACGACACACGGGTGTAACCCATAAGTGCTCCGTTCACCTCCTAACTCAAACCTGAATCTGGAGAAACTCAGCTCTGTGCACGAACTCTGTAGCACCGGTGAGGATCCTGAACTACTTTGGGTAGATTTTTAACTCGAAATTTTGCCCGGGCAGCGCCGTTAGTCTACTCTTTTTCGATTTCCAACTGCCAAGGGATTTTTTATGTGCGCAACAATACACACGAGCGTCCGATCTCACTACCCAGAGACCAGGGGAAATTTTATTACTAGAAGTCCACGTGAAATAAATCCTGGTCCTCACCGGGTCGTGAACCCGGGACCTCCAGCACTCGAGGCGGACCTATAACTCGAGACCACGCAGCCCCCTGGTGGCAGCCCTAGAAACTAGATGCATCACTGTAGATTGACAGAAGGGGTGTGGATCGAATAGGGGAGAAAAATCTAGCTAAAAAACATGTCGTGTTTAACTTAGTGAACCAAATAAAATGGACGCAACGCAAACTTCTTAGTTGTACCAAGAGGAGGAGGAGGAGGCATAGAAAAGGGGAGGACAGAAAGGGAAGGAGCAAGAAAACGATGATAACTGAAAGGGGGAAAAGGTTAAGACGCGAAGAAAGCGAATTCGAAGACGGTGAAGATGACGAGGACATGTACGATAATGTAGACCATCGACGAGAACGACAATGACGACTAGACCAAAGATGAAAAGAATGAGGAGGAGAGAAAGGAAAAGGAGGATCAAGAAGATTAGGAGCTGAAGAATAATAATACGAAGAAGATTAAACAACAGCAATTGGCAGTAGTAGTAGCAGCAACAGAAGAAGAAGAAGAAGAAGAAGAAGAAGAAGAAGAAGAAGAAGAAGAAGAAGAAGAAGAAGAAGAAGAAGAAGAAGAAATAGGAGAAGGAAGAAACAACAGCAGATGACGTCATAGTAGCAGCCGCGGCAGTAGTAGTATAAGTAGTAGTAGTAGTAGTATAGTAATAGTAGTAGTAGTAGTAGTAGTAGTAGTAGTAGTAGTAGTAGTAGTAGTAGTAGTAGTAGTAGTAGTAGTAGTAGTAGTAATAGAAACAACCAAGTCTAATATAATCATCATAAATCAGGTACCGTCTCCACAAGGAAGGTTGGCTGCAATGGATCTCCAACACTGTCTGTCTCTCGCCTTGACTGTACATTCTGTCAGGCGGTTGTTCGTCCATCTCTTAATGTTATCTTCCCACTTGTATCGTTGTCTACCTCTTGCTCGCTTGCCCTCAACTTTGCCCTCCGGTATGGTTTTTATAAGAGTGTCTTTTAACGTGGCCGAAATATTTAATTTGCCTCCTCTTTATTTATTATTGTTTTCATTAATTCAATAATATAATACCAGGGTCCAATCTCAAGACTTTCTCCTACCTAGACTGCGGACTCGCATTGGAGCAGTATGTACCTCATACTCGTCGAACATATCTTCCTGCTTGTCAATTATCTTAGCTAAATTACGATCACTCCATCTGAATACATTATCGTGCATTTACTGTGATAAGTAGCACAGCTAATATAATCAGAAATGTTTCAACATTCAAATAATTTTTGACTCCTTTTCTGCCACAGACTAATCCAGGGACACGGCTACATCTGCCGTGAAAGAGGAGATGTCAACATCAAAGGGAAGGGTATCATGAGAACTTACTTCCTGATTGGAAGGCAGGGCGAGATGATTACCGAGCCAGACGATGAGCATTGTACGCTTCCGCTTGCCACAGATAGCGGAGACTTTTCCCATCCTTCGCTTGTTGGTATGTGTGGCCTAGCTTTAGTGTTGTACATGTGCTTGGAATGTCTGTCTGTCTGTCTGCCTGGATGCCTGCCTGCCTGTCTGTCTGCCTGCCTGCCGGTCGACCGGCTGGCCTGTCTGCCTGCCTGCCTGTCTGTCTGCCTGCCTGCCGGTCGACCGGCTGGCCTGTCTGCCTGCCTGCCTGTCTGCCTGCCTGCCGGCCAGCCGGCCGGTCGGTCGGTCGGTCGGCCGGCTGGCCGGTCGGTCGGTCGGTCGGCAGGTCAGTCGGTCGGTCTTCTGGCTGGCTGGCTGGGGTTCTGTCGGTCTATCTGTCTGTCTGTCTGTCTGGCTGGCTGGCTGGCGGGCGGGCGGGCGGTCGGTCGGTCGGTCTGTCTGTCTGTCTGTCTGTCTGTCTGTCTGTCTGTCTGTCTGTCTGTCTGTCTGTCTGTCTGTCTGTCTGTCTGTCTGTCTGTCTGTCTGTCTGTCTGTCTGTCTGTCTGTCTGTCTGTCTGTCTGTCTGTCTGTCTGTCTGTCTGTCTGTCTGTCTGGCTGTCTGGCTGGCTGGCTGGCTGGCTGGCTGGCTGGCTGGCTGGCTGGCTGGCTGGCTGGCTGGCTGGCTGGCTGGCTGTCCGTCTGGATGTTGATATCATAATGACCTATATGGTATTGTGATATTAACTGTAATGATGACATGATTGGTATGGTCATATTAAGTGTAATGATAATATGTATGTTATAATGATATTAACTGTTATGACAAGATGTAGTGATATTAACTGTAATGATGACGTGTATTGGAAAGTGATATTAACTGTAATGATGACGTGTATTGGAAAGTGATATTAACTGTATTGATGAAATAGGTGATATGATTATATAACTCTAATGATGACATGAGTGACTTGATGATATTAATTGTAATGATGATATGGATGGTCTGATGATATTAACTTAATTATGGCATGTATGGTGCAGTGTACAGAATATCTTGGGTAAAGAAAAGAACAAATGCATCCATACTTAAAGAATTGAGTATTGGAGAAGATTGGCTATTAAAGACGATAAAACAAAGAAAATTGAAATATTTTGGTCACTTGAAACGTTACGAACGTTTGGAGAGAACAATATTGGAAGGATATATGCCTGGGAAGAGAGGAAGAGGAAGGCCAAAGACAAGATGGGTGCAGGATGTAGCGAATGATCTCCAGATGGGTGTATCAGACGCGGGACATCTTGCTTATGATCGATAGGTTTTCCGGAAGGTTGTTATGGCAGCGAGGTTTTGCAAAGGACATGCTACTGAATGAATGAATGAATGAATGAATGAATGAATGAATGAATGAATGAATGAATGGTACAATGATATTATCTGTAATGATAACATGGATGATGTGAAGATATTGAAAGTAACGATGATGTGGGTGTGTGATGGTATTAACTGCAATGATGATAGTGACTGCAAAGATGATATTGACTCGAAAGGTGATATTGACTGCAATAATGGTATCGATTATATGATTATATTGACTGCAATGATGGTATGAATGGCATGATGAAATTGACTGTAATGATAATGATAATATGGATGGCATGGTGAAATTGACTGCAATGATAATATGGATGGCATTGTGATATTGGCTATGGCCATAACACAGCTTATGTGATACTATTGACAGTGCTCGTAATGATAATGTTGCTGTCGGTGATAATCATGGTGGTGATAGTAATAAGACTGTGTGATGTGATGATGGTGATTACACTGCCTGCGTTGGTAATGATGAAAATGACGAAATCGATACTAATTATAATGATATTGACGACCTAATCTCATCCCGCCTTAACCACAAAATAAGACAATCCTGTAAGAACAGAAGAATAGAAGAATAAGAAACCTCTAGCACAGACTACATTCATAAATTAATAGAATATTTAACGTCAGTCGCAATAGGTTGCTTCGTCATGATTACACAAGAGCAATCACAAATTCTAAATTCAGAACAAAATGATCAAACTCACTCGAGCGTGTTTAAATCCACGCAAACTCCTAACATACGATAACAACTACACAAATAAGACCATACTCATCTAAAGGACAACAATATGAGAACAAGAAAAGCAAGATATGCAAGGCAACTGAGATATTAAATGGGCAACCACAGCAACCTTTAATAAAAACAATTGCAAAATAGGTCAGCATGGCCGAATGGATAAGAACGCGTGTTCTTAAATATCCGGTGTACTGATGCCGAGGTAAAGGGTTCAGCCCCTACACCGGACAGTTGGACTAAAATTTTGACCTATCTTCCTTGACTTTGGGACGTAAATTACAAGAACCTCTGAAGTTGTAGTAGGTTCACCTGATGGCTAGGGACACTGTTAATAGGTAAAGTTAATCCACTCGCAAAATTCGGTCTAGCACTACTAGAAGTAGTGTGTATGAACTAAGACTGAGATCAAAGCGAGTGAGAGAGCGCAAAATAAAAACAACATAACAAAAGCAATTTCAATGTTAAAACTACAAAACAAATTGATGAAAATTCATGCAACACTTGTAATCAGACGCAATGTCCCATCATACAGTAGCAATAACATTGTACAAACATAAATGTATACAATACAAAGTAAGACAAAAACAATATGTCGTTTAAACATTTATTTTAAGTGTCTCTAATTTAACCATACATGTGTTTGCTGTAATCCAATTAATCCATTCTACCTCAGAATATTCGGAAACCGCACATCAGATTTGTCATTTCTATCAATTATCTTTTGTTCTCTTACCTCCCCTTTCCCGTTCGCAACTTTTCACACGTTTGTGTCCTTTTCGTAACCATTAGTGAAGTAACATCTTTCATTTTACATATTATAATTCCCTTTTAGCACGTTTTTTGTTTGTCACTAATTAAGCTTGTTGTTCAGATGTGCATGTCTCACGATCATCGTGTTCTGAATATGTCCAGTCTATGAGAACCGCATTACTTCATATATTGCTAGTTTGGTCCCAGTATGTTAACAACTGTTTCAGGATGTTTGATATTACCAAGCTGTACATCCATGTTTTCTAAGTTCTAAAATGAAAACTTCATATAAAATGGATTGACGACATCAAAAACAGACTACGATCACACGGAATGACACTATCCAATGCCACCCATCGGACGCTGGAACGCCAATTATTCCTCCCCACAACGCTTAACAGCAAAAGTGAAAGAAGATGGTGATAATTAATTGGTTGTCAGCGCTGTGGCTTGGGGCCATGAACGTGTTTTACAATTCCCCGAGTATACAGAGTTGAGGGTTCGAAATCAACCGCAAACTATTTGTAAGCCGGCCGCCTTGTGTTGATTTCGATGTTATGAGCATCGGTCGTTCAGAAAGTATAGAAAACTACTGAATATAAAAATTGCTTAATAAATCACAAACAACCTAAAAGTGCTGGTGCTGATTGCTACGTCCTGTGAAGGCATCCGTCTAGCTTTTTGGTTTGAAAGTTTAGTTGATGAATCTTCTGACAGACTTTGACTTTGATTGTTAAGTCGGTGCATTAGTTTTCAGTTCGTTTGACGTCTGAACATGTGCTTGCATCCATCGGAATGAGTTTGTTCTAGAGATTTTACTCCCGACCCGGTACCAAAGTACCAACTCCATGAAGGCTGTGTTGCCGAGGTCTCATCCTCCCCTCCAAACTCAGAGATCGGCTACTTGGGCAAGAGTATTTAGTCTTGGGGAAGCTTCGATCCAGCAAAGATGTTGATCGTTAGACAGGCTAGTGTTTGTTCCCAGGTTTCCTGCATGGCGGATTAAGAGATCTCTAGATCTGTGTGGTTCCTGCTTCTGGCTCTTCGGCATCTCTGCATCACGTCAAGCCTTATGGCAGAGCTTTTAGAAATATCACCAAGCCTTATGACAGAGCTTTTAGAAATGTCACCAGATCGTATAACAGCTTTTAGAAATGTCAGCAAGTCTTATAACAGCTTTTAAAAATGTCACCAAGCCTTATAACACAGCTTTTAGAAATGTCACGAAAGCTTATAACATAGCTTTTAGAAATGTCACGAAAGTTTATAACATAGCTTTTAGAAAATGTCAACAAGCCTTCTAAAATGGCTTTCAGAAATGTTCGTGATTAAAAGATACGTCAAAGAAAGGCTCATCTTGTATGTGTTTATGTGATCAAATTTTACTTTTTTTTTTTTGCTCTTGTTTCAAGCGCACAAGAGAAAGACGTTTCGTATGGAAATAGGCATTCAGAGATTGACTGGATGAATCGTGTATTAGTGCATAGTGCCGAAGTTTCATGATGTTGGGGATTCATTTTATCCGATTTTCAATAAAAAAAAAAGTCGCTTAAAAGTCGACAGGGTCGACTTCATTGCACCGGGTTTTATCCCATATGGCTCGGTCTCTTTCCGTAGCACGGAAAGCGTCGCACAAAGCACGAACTCCGTAGCTTTAAGCGACGACCCACAGGAGTCTCCGAAACATTTAACTCGTAAACCGAAGGACGCGGCCCGGAATCGAACCCACAACCTTCGGAGCACGAGTCAAACGGCTTGACCACTTCGCCACAGAGACTGGAGACGATATTAATGATCAAGATGAGGATAAATATCAAGGCCTAACATTTCATATCTCTTTAGTTATGTCTATTATATGTATACATCAGCACTTAGTTTAACTTTCACGATGCGTAAACATTTACTTAACTGTGCTGAAGCCACATTAAATATGTTTTCTCTTTTCTAACAGGCAAAGCCGATGCTAGTCTACAAAATGGCTATGTCAAGGATTTGTCACAGGCGATTTCATCAAATAAGAACACCAGTGTGGTCGAAAACAACGAACCAGGCAACTATCCCAACACATCTATGGACAGCTCAAGCAAGGGCAATATAGCAAGTGGTTGTTCGGCTATACAATTAACGAACAGCGCTAAAATATGTGATAGAGGCAACAACGGTATCAAAACTAACGATTTTACAAACAAGGCTGTCTATATCATGAACCAGAAAATTCAAGATGGTGTCACAAACAACCATTGTATTAATGTTGAAAGCACAAAGTTCAAAGAAACATCAAGATCGCCAGAAAGAATACCACCCTCTCACAAACTCACTAGAAACTCATCTCGAATCAGCAGCACTGACCTAGACAGTGGCGTGTCTTTCGCAGATCAGCTGACTTTTCCAGAGAGTGCCGGAAATTGCCCCGATGTTGCCTGGAAAGACACGGGAAGTATAATTAAGTTTAGTGAACAGTCTCGCTGCGGTAAACATTTCGGAACTAGCCGAGTAGGTGACTTGGGACGTTTGCCAGTTCACAGCAAAACCTGCTCGTTTTTGTGAGTTGTTATGGCTGCTAGGATGTTGCCTTCTTCACAACACAAATATGTGGACCAAAAGTGAACAGCTATCGCCCCACTCAGGCAGACTTTTACATTTAACTTCAAAAGCTGAATGATGCTTCCATTATATGTGTAAATAAGAATTCTGAATTGGGATTATCTAAACTATGAAAGACACTTCGGGGAAATTCCAATACCCGTTATGGTGTCATATACACATATTGACGCACTCATACTCCTTATAATCCATGCCGTGAATTGTTGTCATCACATATTCATGCTCTCATACTGTTTATAATCCATGCCGTGTGGTGTAGTCATCACATATTGGCGCACTCATACTTCTTATAATCCATGCTGTGTGGTGTAGTCATCACATATTGGCGCATTCATACTTCTTATACTCCATACCATCCATTGTTGTCATCACATATTGGCGCACTCATACTTATAATCCATGCCATGTGGTGTAGTCATCACATATTGGCGCATTCATATTTCTTATACTCCATGCCGTGTGGTGTAGTCATCACATATTGACGCACTCATACTTCTTATACTCCATACCATCCATTGTTGTCATCACATATTGGCGCACTCATACTTATAATCCAAGCCATGTGGTGTAGTCATCACATATTGGCGCATTCATATTTCTTATACTCCATGCCGTGTGGTGTAGTCATCACATATTGGCGCACTCATACTTCTTATACTCCATGCCATGTGGTGTAGTCATCACATATTGGCGCACTCATACTTCTTATACTCCATGCCGTGTGGTGTAGTCATCACATATTGGCGCATTCATACTTCTTATACTCCATGCCATGTGATGTAGTCATCACATATTGGCGCACTCATACTTCTTATACTCCATGCCATGTGGTGTAGTCATCACATATTGGCGCACTCATACTTCTTATACTCCATGCCATGTGGTGTAGTCATCACATATTGGCGCACTCATACTTCTTATACTCCATGCCATGTGGTGTAGTCATCACATATTGGCGCACTCATACTTCTTATACTCCATGCCATGAATTGTTGTCATCACATATTGGCGCACTCATACTTCTTATACTCCATGCCGTGTGGTGTAGTCATCACATATCGGCGCACTCATACTTCTTATACTCCATGCCATGTGGTGTAGTCATCACATATTGGCGCACTCATACTTCTTATACTCCATGCCATGTGGTGTAGTCATCACATATTGGCGCACTCATACTTCTTATACTCCATGCCATGAATTGTTGTCATCACATATTGGCGCACTCATACTTCTTATACTCCATGCCGTGTCGTGTAGTCATCACATATTGGCGCACTCATACTTCTTATACTCCATGCCATGTGGTGTAGTCATCACATATTGGCGCACTCATACTTCTTATACTCCATGCCATGTGGTGTAGTCATCACATATTGGCGCACTCATGCTTCTTATACTCCATGCCATGAATTGTTGTCATCACATATTTGCGCACTCATACTTCTTATACTCCATGCCATGTGGTGTAGTCATCACATATTGGCGCACTCATACTTCTTATTATCCATACCGTGTGGTGTAGTCATCACATATTGGCGCACTCATACTTCTTATACTTCATGCCATGTGGTGTAGTCATCACATATTGGCGCACTCATGCTTCTTATACTCCATGCCATGAATTGTTGTCATCACATATTTGCGCACTCATACTTCTTATACTCCATGCCATGTGGTGTAGTCATCACATATTGGCGCACTCATACTTCTTATAATCCATGCCGTGTGGTGTAGTGATCACATATTGGCGCACTCATACTTCTTATACTTCATGCCATGTGGTGTAGTCATCACATATTGGCGCACTCATACTTCTTATACTCCATGCCATGAATTGTTGTCATCACATATTGGCGCACTCATACTTCTTATACTCCATGCCGTGTGGTGTAGTCATCACATATTGGCGCACTCATACTTCTTATACTCCATGCCATGTGGTGTAGTCATCACATATTGGCGCACTCATACTTCTTATAATCCATGCCGTGTGGTGTAGTCATCACATATTGGCGCACTCATAATTCTTATATTCCATGCCGTGTGGTGTAGTCATCACATATTGGCGCACTCATACTTCTTATACTCCATGCCGTGTGGTGTAGTCATCACATATTGGCGCACTCATACTTCTTATACTCCATGCCGTGTGGTGTAGTCATCACATATTGGCGCACTCATAATTCTTATATTCCATGCCGTGTGGTGTAGTCATCACATATTGGCGCACTCATACTTCTTTTACTCCATGCCATGAATTGTTGTCATCACATATTCACGCATTTATACTTCTTATAATCCATGCCATGTGTTGTTGTCACCATGTCCGTCTCATGTACTACGAGTCATTTCTACTACCCATGTTCATCTACATTTTAATGCCAAACTGTCTGTCCTCTTCTCTCTTGGTCTCCCACTACAACTGTGCCCCTACAACTTTCTCTTTGTCACGGCGAACTCCAGCTGTCCACTCCTCTTGATGTGTTTTATTTTTCGTTCACTCGCTAGGAACTCAAGCGTAGTCCTTACACGTGCTACTATGTCTAGTGCACTGGACTGATTTTTACACATGGATTCGCGTTCCCTATTACCAGTGTCCCTCGTCATCAGGCGAACCTACTCTGACTTCAGAGGTGCTTGTAATGAAGGCAAGGACAAAAGAGGTCAACATTTTAGTCCAAATGATTTGAGTAGGGGGTTGAACCCGCTACCTTCGCATCAGCACATCGTATGTTTAAGAACGAGCGTTCGTAACCATTCGTTCATGCTGGCTGCCTTCTCTTGTGAGTTAACTTCTTTCAAGAAATCTTCATTGTGGTTTTTATCTGTCTATGATGCTCTCATCATTTTTAAATAAAACGTCATCTCTTCAGCTTTCACATAATTTCTCACTAATTTGCTGATTATCCATGACTGACTTCTTTACATCAGGATTAACTCGATATACCTCTTAAGAACTGTATTTTTCACTTGGGATAACAAATATATATCGCATAGAATATGGTGAAATGGTACTTTTGCTTGGCCTGTTCTACATTTAACTTCTTTAATGCATCTTCTATCTGATGTATCAAAGTACTGAAATATTATAACGCATTGACTTGCTTCAGTCTAGTTCCATTTCCTTTGAAGTTGCATTTTGAAAGACGTTTTTATTTCTTTGTAATTCTCTTACTGTTGTTGTTTTTCTGCTATTCAGAATAAGCCCAGTGTTTTGGCTTACTTTTGCAATTATATATATATATATATATATATATATATATATATATATATATATATATATATATATATATATATATATATATATAAGTATTTGTAACTGCATTTCATTTTCAGCGATCAAAACCATGTCATTAGCATATCATAACCTGTTTACATTATCGGCCCCCCCCCCTCAATGATATTCCTGACATGTCTTTTATTTATAATATTTCTCTGTTAAAACTATCAGGTCGAGTGATAGTGCACAGCCTTGTCTAACCAACTATTTTTTTTATGTGCTGACAAGTTCCCATTTGGTTGTCAGTTCTAATGATTGCATCATGTTTTTTTTTTTTACGTTACCGTGAATATTTAAATCTTCCAACATTCTAATAATTTCTTCATGTTTCAGCGTATCAAATGCCTTATTGAAGTCAATAAAGCACAAATATAGATCTATGTTCATGTGAATCATTCTTTCTGTTTGCGTTTCCAATATATACATGATAATGTTTATACCTTTACATTCTATAAATAAACACTGCTCATCCTAAATTTCTTCTTTTATTTTGCTTCTTATCCTTCTCTTATAATTATCATCAGTAGTTCACTGTTCCATTACACTAACTGTGCCATATTTACCACAAAAGTATTGTCTCAAATTTCATTGGTTAGTGCGTACAATGTCAGGGATCCTTTTCACGCGCTTTGAAACCTATTGGAAACATGATGCTGTCGGCATGTTTCTATAACCCAGTCGGCACTGGAGCGGTGATGTGGCCTATATTGCGTCGGTCGCCTTTATTCCCCACGACGTTTTCTAGTATCTATTTTAGGCTAGGTCGACCTGGGAGCCCAGATTATTTTTACATATCCACGTTGATGCGAATTGGACATATGACTACCGGCCGACAGCCAAGCCCACTAGCCACTAAGCTTTTTTTTATTGAAAACGTTATGAAAATAGATTTCAAGAGATTATAAGTATATACCGCAGCTGTAGGTGACCTTTAATAAAGCAAAACACACAATCATACACCAACGCACACATACTGCACATAAGAAACAGTATTTTGCCCAGCTCGCTTATTCAACGATCACGTGCCTTCTTAGTTTCCACTTAACGATTTCCTGTAAACATGGTGACATGCCTGGTGATTTCCCACCTTGTAAAGGACATCCCAGGTCAAAAACTGTGTAGTTTGAACCCACATTGAATTTCTTTATTTAAGATGTCTGATTTCTTGCATATATCCGATTTCATGGACATGTCTGATTTCTTGCTGATGTCTGATTTCTTGCAGATGTCTGATTTCTTGTAGATATCTGATTTCTTGCAGATGTCTGATTTTTTGCACATATATGATTTCCTGCAGACGTCTGTCTGATTTCTTGTATATATCCGATTTCTTGCAGATATCTATCTGATTTCTCTGCAGATGTCTGATTTCTTGCAGATGTCTTATTTTTTGCACATATCTGATTTCTTGCAAACATCTATCTGATTTCTTGCAGATGTCTGATTTCTTGCAGATGTCTATCTGATTTCTCTGCAGATGTCTGATTTCTTGCAGATGTCTGATTTCTTGCAGATGTCTGATTTCTTGCAGATGTCTATCTGATTTTTCTGCAGATGTCTGATTTCTCGCAGACGTTTGATTTCTTGCAGATGTCTATCTGATTTCTCTGCAGATGTCTGATTTCTTGCAGATGTCTGATTTCCTGCAGCGCTTTGCATTCATGCAGACTAGCCTTTAGCTCACAAGTATACCATAATTGACCTAAACAAATACCGTTACGTTAGTTGAAACGCGTATAGAAAATAAACTGACCCCCGCGACACGCCTTAAAACGCGTTAAGATATTTAAATATTGAGCACAACCCACTACTGGCAACGCCGATCGCATTCCGGCACGAACCCAAGGCCTATCCACGTCATGGAAGCACCATACTCGAGTTTCGCCCTCGTTTGAGCTCGTCAGTAGTGCATATCCCTGACCGGATCCGGAAACAAGCCCCGGATCACGCGTGTGAAGCGGGTGTGTAACCACGCAGCACACACTGGACATGCCAAATTATCACACCGGAATACCACAACGCTACCCATCGTAGGCTATGCTCAAGATTGCCCAATCGCCTCGACTGACGTCCGTCAATCGATGTGGACCCGAACGATCAGGACTTCTCACTGGCAAGGAACACCAGGCCTCCTAAATCCAGTGAGCAATGATAAAATTGATTATTTGGTTGTTTCGGGATTTGAAATTTAAATATTGAGCACAACCCACTACTGGCAACGCCGAGTGAGAAGTCCTGATCGTTCGGGTCCACATCGATTGACGGACGTCAGTCGCGGCGATTGGGCAATCTTGAGCATAGCCTACGATGGGTAGCGTTGTGGTATTCCGGTGTGATAATTTGGCGTGTCCAGTGTGTGCTGCGTGGTTACACACCCGCTTCACACGCGTGATCCGGGGCTTGTTTCCGGATCCGGTCAGGGATATGCACTACTGACGAGCTCAAACGAGGGCGAAACTCGAGTATGGTGCTTCCATGACGTGGATAGGCCTTGGGTTCGTGCCGGAATGCGATCGGCGTTGCCAGTAGTGGGTTGTGCTCAATATTTAAATTTCAAATCCCGAAACAACCAAATAATCAGCGTTAAGATATGTTGCTGAACCCATTTTTTAAAATCTTATATAAACCAGTTGACTGGTGGGTGATGTGGTCAACTTCACACAGGCCGCCTTTATTTCCCAAGATTATTCCTGGCACCACTGAAGGCTTGGGCGACCTGAGGTTCGTGGTCAGTTTGAATCCGTCCCGATTCGGATCGAAATGGTGGCCACCAGGATGGCAGTCGAGAGTCTAGCCACTACGCTATTGCAGCTCCAGAAACATTTGTAACATTCACAAAATTAACACCTGTGATATGAAATGCCTTAGAAGAGCTACTAATTTAACCATTTGGGTCCGTTTAAGAGATGGTGCTATTAGACAGACAATGGGACAGCACCTTGTGCCATTCATTCTTTCAGTAGCATGACCTTTGCAGAATGTCGCTCCCATAACAACCTTCCGGAAAACTTCTCGATCACAAGCGAGATGTTCCGCGTCCGATACACCCAACTGGAGATCATCCGCCACATCCTGCACCCATCTTCTCTTTGGCCTTCCTCTTCCTCTCTTGCCAGGCATATACCCCTCCATTATTGTTCTCTCCAAGCTTTCATGACGTTTCAAATGACCAAATATATATTTTCTTTGTTTTATCGTATTTAATATCCCTGCAAAATCATATTAATAATCTGAGTTCAACATGTAGGAGATACAATATGAGTATAAATACAGCCAAAACCGAAGTAATGCGAGTTAGCAGATCGCCGGGCCCACTAAGTATACTGATAATTAGCACAACTCTGAAACAAGTTAAAGAATTCAAATATCTTTGAAGTATGATCACAGAAGATGGCAGATTGGACAGATAAATCGAAATCAGATGTCAAAAAGCTAGTGCACTTACATATCAACTATCACCCTTACTGAAACATCCAAATATACCCATGTCCTCAAAACGACAGATAATAAACAGCATATTCACACCAACCCTATGCTACCAATCTCAAACCTGGACTTTATCCATATTACACCTTCTCAAAATCAACACCTGCGAAATAAGATGCTTGGGGAGAGCTGCCAACTTAACAATCCGAGACCGAGTAAGAAATGCTATTATCAACACCTTAAGCCACATTTATTGAAAAACAGAAGATCAAGTGGTTTGGCCATGTCGTTAGAATCCAACACCAGCAACTACCATCACTGGCCTTACATCAAAGATCATCTGCGACGAGACCAAGAGGACGTCCGAGAAGAAAATGGTTTGACGACATCAGAGACATTGTACAACCACAAGGAATGACACTATCCATTTTCGCCCACCGGGCGCTGGAACGCAAATTATTCCTCCCCACGACGCTTGACGGCAGAAGTTGAAGATTATGATGATGATGATGATGATGATGATGATGATGATGATGATGATGATGATGATGATGATGATGATGATGATGATAATGATGATGATAATGATGATGACGGGGTATGTGAGCCGGCCGCTCAGAAAGCAATGGCAAACTACTGAGCGTAATCTTGCCAAGAAATCAACAATCAGCTGAAAGATGCTGATGTTGACAGCGATGTCCTGTAAAGGACATGCAATTACCACACACACACACACACACACACACACACACACACACACACACACACACACACACACACACACACACACACACACACACACACACACACACACACACACACACACACACACACACACACACACACACACACACACACACACACACACACACACACACACACACACACACACACACACACACACACACACACACACACACACACACACACACACACACACACACACACACACACACACACACACACACACACACACACACACACACACACACACACACACACACACACACACACACACACACACACACACACACACACACACACACACACACACACACACACACACACACACACACACACACACACACACACACACACACACACACACACACACACACACACACACACACACACACACACACACACACACACACACACACACACACACACACACACACACACACACACACACACACACACACACACACACACACACACACACACACACACACACACACACACACACACACACACACACACACACACACACACACACACACACACACACACACACACACACACACACACACACACACACACACACACACACACACACACACACACACACACACACACACACACACACACACACACACACACACACACACACACACACACACACACACACACACACACACACACACACACACACACACACACACACACACACACACACACACACACACACACACACACACACACACACACACACACACACACACACACACACACACACACACACACACACACACACACACACACACACACACACACACACACACACACACACACACACACACACACACACACACACACACACACACACACACACACACACACACACACACACACACACACACACACACACACACACACACACACACACACACACACTATATTGTTGTATTATTATCTATAGAATAAGAATCACACAATTATTAGATTTATAAAAACATATATTAGACTTATAAAAAAGTGATTACCCTACTCGAAGGTTGAAATATATTAGACTTATAAAAAAAAATATATTAGACACACACATATATTAGACTTACAACAAACATATATTGGAAACAACAAGCTACCATAAGGATTGATAATGACGTGTGACAATATCAGCCTACTAAGAGAGGTGTGAGACAGGGAAGTGTATTGTCTCCAGATCTTTTTTCCCTATACAGTGAAAATATTTTCAGAAATGTAGAAGTTATAAATGGAATCATCATTGGAGGACGAAACATCAATTACATTAGATATGCAGATGATACAGTATTGACTGCAGACAATGAGCAGGATCTGCAACAATTAGTAAATGCTGTTGTTGCACACAGTGAACAACTGAGGTTATAATTAAATTGTAAAAAGACACAGATGCTTCCTTTGGTTGCAGGCTTAAAGGCATTTACTCCGCTAGCTGCTTTCATGTGGTCTTTTTGATGGTGTTCAGGTTTTGGATCCTTGAGGTAATCTGGTGTAGTTATGTTTCGGGGGATCTTAAGTTGGTACCTTGGTTGTAGTGGCTTATGTGGTTTCAGTGTCTTCTCCCCATTTGTTTGAGTTGGTGTTAGTATACTATAACTTGGTGTTGAGTGGCTGAAAACCTTATGTTGACTTTTGCGGTTGTGTGACTTTTCTTTCAAAGGAGGGCACTTGGGTGTATCCTTTAAACTTGGGAGTCCAACAGACAGATGGAGGGTTCTTACTGCTGTTAGTTTTATTATACGTAGTATAACACTCATAGTTTAGTTGACCTCGACGATTGATGGTTCATCAGGCGGTACCTCCCAGAAGTAAAACAGGTTATAAGGACATCCATCCTGGGTATTCTGACAGGAGTCAGAATATTAAACGCTGAGTGTCGATCATCTTCGAATGTGTCTTTCGCTGGCTATGGCAGCTAATGAGTGCAGCCGTCAACATTTATGTATTGGTCCAGTTTAGGTTTAGTACAGGTTGCTATTTTCACTTTCTCTTGGCTGTTTACCCAGTTTCCAGTTGATAGTGATGCAATGCAGTCCCACCAAGTCCACCACTCGATAGTGATGCAATGCAGTCCCACCAAGTCCACCACTCGCTATAGAAAAGGGATGACAAAGAATACAACACGAGCATTAACCTACTGTGATGGGTTAACATTTCACAACACAATTACAAACAAAAAGGGGGAAGGAGATAGGAGTAGGTTTCCAAGTTCCCTGTCCCTCGTCGCTTGTTGTAGAGCTTTCCTAGCTCTGATAGTGAGTGAGGTATCTTATCACTCTATGTTTTGTTCTGTTGTTACTGGAATTATTAGATGAGTGAAGCCATTCTTTTCATCCAAACATGTAGATTTTTATCTCTCATTCTTGAAGAGAATAACCCATACATAACCTATGTTTCCATTCCTTCACTATAATCAGCATTAGGCCAAGGCTATTCAACATTGACTTCTGATGTAATGACATACTCAAGGATTCTTACATCAACATCCTCCTGTCCCCAGGGGTAACATTAAAATGTATATTCCCACAGTAAAGAGTAACAATCAGGGCAGAGAAAAATTCTCATAACAGAGAAGACATACATGTACATTTCTCTGATATCAAGTACATGATAATCATACATAATAATTAAACATAATGATGTTGCAAGGAGCCTATGTTTTTGGATTTCCTCAGGGGTTAATCCCTACTAAACATACATTGTTTTCCCCCACTGCTTACATCAGTATAAGGATAGTGAACGCTGTGATATATTTTGAAAAGTGCTGCTCTTATTCGGAGTGTATTTATCAGAATAACTTATACCGCATGGTCCAGTCTTCTGAATATTGCAAGCAATTTATTAACATCAATCTTCGCTTCTGTTCCTACTACAGTGAGGTGATGCGAATTTAAGGTACATCCTATCCGAACATTCATTTATATCATGCGTTTACTTTCTTTGTTCTTGAATTTATATTCTCAAACATGGCATTTCCCTAGCAATATTTATGAAAATATTACATGTCTATCACACCTATGGTGTGGTTACTAATCTGTTAACAAAAAGCGTGTACTAAGACTAAGCACGATAGTTTTAAGTTACAGATTAGAATATGGCAAAGCATTTTATCCACTGACTAAGAGTCAGGAATATGCGTAATCATTTGTATGTCTCCGCATGGATAAAAGTTCCTTTGAAAATTTCTTTAGAGTTTTATACTCTATAGTACATAGATTATTTGCAGATTGCTAAGCATAGATAGTCAGACATAGTTCCCAATGCATAGAAGTTATTTAATCATAGGAATATGAACTTGGCAGACAAGAGTTCTCTACTGTGAAGTATGAATCAGGAGTCTGCTCCCAAATTGAGAAGAGTTTCTGAATGTGTTTCTGACATGAGTTTCATACTCCACAGTACACATAATATTTATAGGTTATAAGTATTGCTAATGAGATATAGGTTCACAATGCCTATAAAAGGTTTTAACATAGGAATATGAAATTGTACAAGCATAGAAAAAATTACAGCGTGGCCCACACATGTGCTCAGTACTAAAATCAAAGACTCTAGTTTACAAAGAATTGTTGATTTATCATTCTAACTAATTCTTAATTAAACACAATGGTATATGTACTTTATCAAAATACATGAATACATATAATAATGTTTAACGTACCATGGTTTCAGAGAATGACATATTTTACTCTAAACTGCCTATCCCCGAAGGGACAGGTTTTTACGTCTAACGCGTCTGTCTCCTTTGATCTCATGAAGTAAAATGGCCACTGCAGTGCCTTTGTCTTCAAAGATCGACGACGGTTGGCCAGGTACGTGGACCAAACTAAGGCCAATTAAATTTGGCTAATGCCAAATAAATTAAGCTCTGTTTTCTTTTCTTCTCCTACACTAAGTAAAATAATTAAACAGTAGTTGTTACGGATTGGTATTCTTAACGGAGTCAATGCTAGGAAAGGGTAAGGACGTTTTAATATACCACAGCTGTCAACACGACATTTTACTGCTGTTGTTGATGTCTTGCAAGTTTACGTTCAGTAGTTTGCCATTGCTTTCTTAACGGTCGGCTTTCATACCAACACGTTAAAACGCAGCGCGACGCGGTCTTCTGCCAAATCGGTAGCAGCTGTTTCGAACGCAGGTAAGCGGGCTTATGAATCACGTCCGCAAGCCCTTCGCTAGGACTGACCTTGCTGAGCAGAATAGAGTCTACAACCTCAAGTATGAAGATGGGGTGGTTGCTATGGCTGCCACTTTGAGGCGGTTATCAGTTGCTCAAATCTCCGGGGCAGTCATAGTGTCTGATTCCCAGTCAACACTGCTTAATGTTCCAAACGGACAGATGCAGCATGAGTGGATTTCGTACATTAATTATCTATTTTACATTCACATAGAAACAAATATTGTCAAAAGAATGTTGTAAGTATAAATAATGCATATTAACATGTTATGTGACAGACAGGCAGGCATACATATACACACAGAGACATGCACACAGGCATACATATCAACATACATACTTACATCATTTACACAAACGCTCACAGTTTTGCATCCACTCAATAACACACAATTACACACTCCCCAACATACACATATATTCACTCACAATCACAAACTCACTAACACAAACGTACTTATACATTCACACTTTCCTTCTTTCTCTATTTGTTTTTTCAAGTTTCAAAATTTCTAAATTCGCAAGAGGTGACTGGCACTCATAAAAGGAGACGATGTTATCCTCTCGGTTTGCTCGTAGTGTAACTGATCTTTAGCCTCTTTACCCCCTTAACCAAACATCTGGTTCATTCACTTTGTTGGAATCATACACACTGATCCAATGAAAGACGTGTCCAGTACATAACAAGGATGCAGATAAGTAACTTTTGTATTTATATTTTCATGCAGTGTTTTTCATTAAGTTGTATAGGTGTGTATTTGTGTTTTTTTTTTCTGTGTTGACGAAGGCTTTAGCCGCAACGACCACTTTCTTACTTGTGATCGTATTCTAGTAAAGTTTACAGTCTACTTCTCGTGTTTTGGTGATTCATTGATTGCATAGAAGAGTGGTTCTCAACCTGTTTTGGCCCATGCACCCCTTCAACATATGTTCAGAATGCCCCTTTCGTATTTCCTCCCTACAAATTCCCACTCCCTCCTTTACACAGTATACGTAAATATGGAAGCTAAATGTAATAACACATACTAGAACAAGTCTAGACGTTTACATAAAACATTATTTGTGGGTCTACTTACGTTATAAAATGAATTTCAGAAGTGCAAGAAGTACAGAACCGTAAAGTATGGAGGGAAAAACAATATCAAGTAATCCGTTTTTGTATTAACGCGATCTTGAAATAATCTTAATTTCCCCACACCCCCTGGAAACCATAAAATTTGCCCGGTTGAGAACCACCGGCATAGAAGGAGATGAAAGAAGTAGAGATTAAAGGACACACTAAACAATACAAACATTGACAGCGTAAGTCGCCACGACGGCGTGCAAACCTGAGACCTCCAAATGACGACAGTGTTGACACGAATTCCTTCTGCATGTCGCTGGGGTCATTTGTCACTTTGATTCCCAGTGTGGTCATTTTAGCTTTCAATATGGATATTATATTGTCTATCCTCTACTTCTTTCCTCACCTTCTAAACAAGCTGATCAATAACGGATAAAATATATGAAAAATCCCGTAACTACGAATAACACCCAGGAAAGTAGGCCTACAAAGTAGGCCTCAGTTCAGGTTGAGGAGAGGATCGATGGGAACAAATGGCTTGTTTATTTAAGACTACAAAGTGAACCAATATTTTAATATAGCATAAAGTGAAAAACAATATATGTAAGCAAAGGCCACGTCTTCGATAGAACTATGAGAATGAACTCTGGTCTAGATTATAGCTAACGATATTAACATGTAAATCTGATACTACAAATGTCAAAATAGCTGATTCATTGACTGATGTAACAGAGACAAAAGCACGAGTATATCAGCGACATGATACTAGTTAGTATCATTATCATCATTTTAATGGAGCAGGTTCATCGCAGAATGATCCTCTCCATTTTCAGTGCCCCGTCTATTGTTATGCCCTGAGTGACTTCAGTGTCCTCCATTCACCTTCGTATAAGTAAACGCCTCATTATATATATATATATATATCAGCGCCGGCTCCCTGGCCGAGAGGTTAGCAGCTTTCTCCGTACTCCCGAATACTCTCGTGGTTGACGTGAGTGCACGAGAATTGGAAGCGGTTCGAGTCGCAACAGTGACTTATGAGAGTATGGAGCCGGTCGCTCAGAAAGTCGTGGCGAGCTGATGAGCGTAATCCAGCCTAGGAATGAACATACAGCTGAAAGATGCTGGTGTTGACCGCAATATCCTGAAACAGGATGGAAACGCGGGAAATATATGTATATATATATATATATATATATATATATATATATATATATATATATATATATATATATATATATATATATATATATATATATATATATATATAACAAAGTGTATGTATGTAAATATGTATGTATATATGTATGTATGTAAATATGTATGTCCTTTATTTGTTCGCGAACGGCCCATCCGATTGAGATGAAATTTTCTACACGCCTTCCTTTCATTCCAGAGCTGTCAACTGTCATAGTTTTTTTTCCTTCTTCCTCCTCCTCCCTCCTCCCCCTCCCAAAATACGTACGTAAATATATGATGATGATGATGAAAGAATCCCCGAACCAAAACGCTAGGGAAAGGGAAGAAAATGACGTGACTACACAGAATCGTCACACGGCAATCATCATCATCAAGTGCCGTGCCGGCTGGCGTAGGCGTTCATGGCTCTCCGTAGATCTCAGTCTTTGGTTTTTTGGATCAACTCTGCTGCTGATATTCCTCCATGCCACGGCAATATCAATAACAATTTATCTTTTTATGTGTAAGGAAGTTATCTACAGTCGTGTAGAAGGGAAGAACTAGACGAGTATGAATTCGGAATGGCGAACTCTCTCCCCCTCTCTTCTCCTCCCTCTGCCTCCTCCCTTCTCTTCTTCCTCCTCCCTCTCATCCCTCTCCCTCCTAGCTCCTCCTTCTCCCTCTTCCTTCTCCCTCTTCCTCTCCCCTCCTCCTCCATCCTCCTCCCTCCTACTCCCTCCGCCTCCTCCCTCATCTTCCCTCCTCCTCCCTCTCCCTCCTCATCCCTCCTCCTCCTGCCTCCCTCCTCCTCCTGCCTCCTTCTCCCTCATCATCCTCCCTCCTCCTTCTCCCTTCTTCTCCCTCTTCCCTCTTCCTCCTCCTACCTCCTCCTCCTCCCTCCACCCTCCTCCTCCCTTCTCCTCCTCTTCCTCCTCCCTTTCCTTCCTCCTCCTCCTCCCTCTACCTCCTCCTCCCCCTACCTCTTTCCTCCTCCCTCCTCCTCCCCTTCCACCTCTCTTTCCTTCCTCCCCTCCTCATTCTCCCTCCTTCCTCTCCCTCCTTCCTCCTCCTCCTTCCTTCTTCTCGCTCCTCCTCCTCCTCCCCCTCCTCCTTCCTCCTCCTCACTCCTCCTCCTCCCTCCTCCTCCTCCCTCTACCTCCTCCCTCCTCCTCCCTTCACATTCCTCCTCCTCCCTCTTCCTCCTCCTCCCTCCTCCTCATCCCTCCTCCTCCCTCCTCCTCCTCCCTCTACGTCCTCCTCCCTTCACATTCCTCCTCCTCCCTCTTCCTCCTCCTCCTCATCCCTCCTTCTCCCTCCTCCTCCTTCTTCCTCCCTCCTCCTCCTTCTTCCTCCCTCCTCCTCCTCCTCCCTCCTCCTTCCTCCTCCTCCCTCTCCTCCTCCTCACTCCTCCTCCTCCCTCCTCCTCATTCTACCTCCTCCCTCCTCCTCCCTTCACATTCCTCCTCCTCCCTCTTCCTCCTCCTCCCTCCTCCTCCTCCTCCCTCCTCCTCATCACTCCTCCTCCCTCCTCCTCCTTCTTCCTCCCTCCTCTTCCCTCCTCCCCCTCCTCCTTCCTCCTCCCTCCTCCTCCTCCCTCCTCCTCCTCCCTCCTCCTCCCTCTACCTCCTCCTCCTCCCCCCTCCTCCCTTCACATTCCTCCTCCTCCCTCTTCCTCCTCCTCCCTCCTCCTCTCTCCGCCTCCCTCCTCCTCCTCTTCCCTCTACCTCCTCCCTCCTCCTCCCTTCACATTCCTCCTCCTCCCTCCTCCTCCCCTCCTCCCCCTCCTTCTCCTCCTTCTCCCTCTTCCTCCTCCTCCTTCTCCCTCCTCCTTCTCCCTCTTCCTCCTCCCTCTTCCTTCTCCCTCCGCCTCCTCCCTCCTCCTACTCTCTCCTCCTCCTCCCTCCTCCTCCCTATCCTCCTCCTGCTCCCTTCTCCTCCTGCGTTCTCCTCCTCCCTCTTCCTCCTCCCTCCTCCTCGCCTCCTCCTCCACCCTCCTCCTCCTCCTCCCTCCTCCTCCCTCTACCTCCTCCCCCCTCCTCCCTTCACATTCCTCCTCCTCCCTCTTCCTCCTCCTGAATCCTCCTCTCTCCGCCTCCCTCCTCCTCCCTCTACCTCCTCCCTCCTCCTCCCTTCACATTCCTCCTCCTCCCTCCTCCTCTTCCCTCCTCCTCCCCCTCCTTCTCCCCTTCTCCCTCCTCCTTCTCCCTCTTCCTTCTCCCTCCGCCTCCTCCCTCCTCCTACTCTCTCCTCCTCCTCCCTCCTCCTCCCTCTCCTCCTCCTGCATGGGCGAAATAGAGAACACACTGAACCGTTCAACAGGGATTCATTGTCAAAGAAATGTGGTTATTAAGACAAACGAAAGTGAGGGAAATGAAATACTTTGGGCGTGTAGAGTCTGGAAAAGATGTATATGGAGGGAGGCCTAACGAGTAAGCGGACAAGAGGAAAACCCAACATGGATGGGTATATCTTATATATAAAAGGCGATCTCCGTCCGTCTGTCTGTCTGTCTATATGTCCCTAATGCGCTCGCGAACGGCCCATCCCATTGAGATGAAATTTTTTACACGTCTTCCTTTCATTCCAGCGCAGCCCACTGTCATATTTTTTTAGTATGAAATCGGCTGCTTACCCAAAATTATTTCATTTTTCATTATAATTTCATCTATTTCAGGGGACTTAACTCTGTAAAAGTTATTTCAAGGGGCATAACTTTTCTGTATAACTTATAGTCATATTGTGGCATCGTTTTCAAAGATTTATAAACTCTTTGTCCATAGTTATGTACCGGCATATGAGTTATAATAAATAATGATACAATCTGTAAGGCATTTTCAAAGTTTTCATAAAAATAATGCATAATGCATAACATTGTAACTCATCTTTGTTTGCTTAAAGAATGAATAAATAATAGTTACCTTATCTCTATCAAGTTTGAAGATTTTATATTTCTTTACACTGTCGCCAACTCTAAGAACACAAGGAACAACCTCAGCCATTATTAAATCTACAGGCATATGCGTTATATTCCTCCTCCTCCTCCTCCTCTCCCCTCCTCCACCTCCTACCCTCTTCCTCTTCTCCTC
>OY992882.1:102658091-102708091 GCA_963921405.1 Cepaea hortensis | reverse complement strand
TATCTACCCTCCGAAGGTTGTGGGTTCGATCCCTGGCTACGGCATTAGGTTCATGAGTGTAATTGTCTCGGAGGTTACAAGTTTCTGGAGCTACAGTGTGCGTGCTTTGTGCGAGACTTTCGGCTTGCCGCTCTTGCCGAAAGAGACCGGGCCATATGGGATAAAACCCGGTGCAATAAAGTTGCTTGCTTGCTTTCTTTATTCAAAAACAACAATTCCAAATTCGGCCTCGTTCAACCTGTTTCTTCAGCCTTGGTTAGAGTTGAGATCCGTGGTTGTGGTGGGTTTTATCCTGTTTCTGTCTGTGCGCTCTTACAAGTGAGACCTAACTCGGACTGGTTATATAAGCGTTTGTGTCTGTAACGTCAGCTGAGGGATTGGTCAGCGAGTTATCCTTTGTGCCCATCTCTTCTGGCGGTTTTTTTGTTCAGTGTTGACGTCTGGCTAACCTGTTTTGTTAGGCTGTAGTCCCTATAAGGACTCATACTTTGGTGTGCTTGCTTTTGTTTCCTTGATTTGTGGTCGGCCCGAGAACAATCTCATCTGAGGTACCAACCACTCGATTCTTCGTAGGTCCACTCTCTCTGGTTGAAGGCTAATTTCCCCTTGAACTTGTTCGTCATTGAAAATGGGTTGCTGGGTTCGTCTTGGTGTTTCGCACTGGTCTTTGGCTTGGCCCCAGCTTGCGGCTTCTCTGCGGTCTTTTGCGTGGCTTCTGCTTGTGGCTTCTATGTGGTCTTTTGCTTTGCTTTTGCTTGTTTCTTTTGGTATTGTTCCCTTCGGCTTTTAGCATTTTTTCTGTCTTGATGGCTTTTAGGACTTCTTCGTTTTCGTTTCTCACATAATCTGACCATGTATGTAAAATCTCACGTTTCTCTATTATGATTTTTCCGTCTGTTGTTTTCACGCAGCCTGTTGATGTAGGTGTTCTTTTATTAGTAGGCTCCTGAATTATTTCGTGCATTAATTTGGTATTTGTACTGTTTTTCACGAACACTAATAGAGAACTACTACACGAACACTAATACAAAGGTCAATAGAGACACAGAAAGATATATATTTATGCTTCACAGATTATACTTAGGCATTTGATAAAGTAAAACATGATGAACTGATTAAAGTGTTGGAAGATATCAACATTAATGGGAAAGGTTTAAGAATAATAAAGAATATATACTGGAACCAAGTAGCAGCAATTAAAATGGGAAATAAAGAGGGTAGTTAAGAACAGATAAAGCTAGGAGTTGTTGTATATGTCTGCTAGTTTCTCTAGCTCGTTGTCGGTACACCTACTGATGTCGTCGTGTATTATGCCATCTGGCCCTGGAGCGCTGTTTTTTTTTTTTTATCGTTGAAGCACAGCCATGATTTCTTTCACTGTCACTGTGTCTTCATCCGAAATGTTCTGGGCCTTGCACCTGTCTGAAGTGACCTCCCTGGCAAGATTTCGGCATCTCATGTCTGTCTGGTTGCTCTCTCTAGATAGCTTTCGAATACGGCTTTGCCTTTGTTCTCGTCAGTCCTCTGCCAGATGATGTCAGCACCTTGGAAGTCAGAAATTCTCTTATTCTTGACTACCCCGCTCATGCTTTTATGTAGTCGCCAGAACAATTTCAGTGACTTGTCTGTGCTTACTTTTTGACATACCTCTGCCCATTTTTCACTTTTAACCACCTTAAACAGTTTATTGAAATAGCTTACGTTTGCGCGCATCTCTCTTTCTAAGTGAATGCAGGAACTGGGCTGGGCAACTCTGTTCTTCTTGGCGGTTTGCCATTTCCTTACAGCACTACGCTTATCCATCCAGGCCTTCTCCACCTCACAATACCACAAAGGTGGCTGCTCGAAGATTTTTTTCCTGCCCTGAAGCTTTCTGCGCTTCTCGCGCCTTATTGCACTCACCACATCTTGCCCTTACTGTCATACTGGAAAGTCTTGACCGTTGACTTCTGCTGCCTGGTTCTGCCTTTCTCCATCAATATGCTGCAATGATGGTGGTCGCTGCCGTGGTATCCTAGGACATCCCATCTACACACTGTAGTGAGTGTAGGAGAAACAGCAAGCAGGGCGATGCGCTACCTTCTTGATCTTCCAACCATTGAAGACAGAATACAAATTTGCAGAGCACGTGCCTACCACAGAGTTAACGCAAACACACAACATCCACTGCATAGTGAAATTAGGAAGGTGAAGGGCAGCAGGTTAAAAAGATGAAGGTCATGAATGGGTCAAGCCGAGGACATTCTTTGACAGGTATGTTCACTTGAGGACTTGGAGCCTGGCGAGGAGTGGGTACAAGTGCCAACAGATTTATGTACGTCTCTTTCAGTCTGCATCCAACTAGACAGAAAATGCAGACAAGAAAATCCGGCTGCTGTAGAGGCGAAAGTACAAGCGTTGATTTTCGAGAATTCGTTAGACGGTGATGCTGTCATATACACAGATGGGTCGGTCGTCCGACATGTGAGAAGCTCATGGGCTTTTACCGCGCAGGCCGGAGGGAGAATTGTGAAGGAGGACTCTGTTGCTTTTGCCGTGACCACAAGTAGCCTGACTATGGAAGTCATGGCAGTAAGTAAAACAATAACATGGCTCGAGACACAGACATTCACTAGGGCATGTTTCCTTAGCGACACAATGAGCATGCTCAAGGGATAGAGATGGGGTGGATCCGAAGAGAGTGGTTGCTGTCTCTGGAGCGGTCTCGGCTGGAAAACATTAGTTTCATCTTCGTGCCAGGGCATGAGGGAGTACAAAGAAATGAGCGGGCTGACAAGCTCGCAGGTAAGGCTACTGTGGAGTGTGGACGCGCCATGGACCAGGTTGACATTCTGAATGCTCTACGAGAAGTAAGGCTGTTGCGAGAACAAAGTGATGACTGTGAATCTACAACCATGGTCAGACTGCGAGAACCGCAAATTAAAAGAGGTGTGGCCAAACAAGAACACTACGCAGGAAGCCAAAGAAGATTGATAAACCAACACAGAACTGGTGTCGTGAGCCGCTACACGCTGCGAGATTTGCTGAGGAGGGAATCCGAGCACTTATGGACTGAATGGTTTGATGTGCAATGAGGATGATCTATCGACTAACTAACTAACTAACTAACTAACTAACTAACTAACTAACTAAAGCTAGGAGTACGAAAAGGGTGTGTCTTGTCACCCGATCTCTTCTCATTATATAGCGAAGTAATAATCAAGATCAAAGAGAAGCCAGGAATACTAAGCGGATGATATAATATAAACAATCTGCGCTATGCAGATGACATAGTATAGGTGGCGGATAATGCAACAGACCTACAACAATTGTTGGACATTGTAGTAATAGAGATTGCACAGAAAGGACTCTCCTTGAATATCAAGAAAACAGTAACAATGGTGATATCAAAGAAAATGGGGACACCAAAATGTGACATAGAAATAGAAGGAGAAATTCTCAACCAAGTGGATAATTTTAACTTAGGCGCACTTATAACGTCAGATGGAAGATGTACAACAGAGATTAAGAGCAGAATAGGGCAAGCAAAAGTCGCATTTCAGAAAATTAAGAGTATCTTATCCAATAAGTCGCTATCAATGAATGTAAGAAAGAGAGTGCTAAAATGCTATATAGAACCAGTTTTGCTGTATGACAACCAATCTTGTATTGTAAATGAACAAATTGGGAAGAACTTAGAAGCAACAGAGATGTGGTTTTTAAGACGAATGTTGCGAATTCTTTGGACTGCCAGGGTAACTAACAACGATTGCCTTAAAGAGGCTAATGAAATTAGAACACTATATACAACAATATGAAAGAGACAAACAGCTTGGTTTGGTCATGTGATGAGAAGAGAGACATTGGAGAACATCGTGACAACTGGATGAAGAGAGGCAGAGGCAGACCAAGAGAAATGATGCTGAACGGATTGAGACGGTGGCATGGAGGAATATCATCAGCAGAGTTGATCCAGAACACCACAGACCGAGATCTGTGGAGAGCCATGAACGCCTACGCCAGCCGGCAGGGCACTTGATGATGATGATGATGATGATGATGATGATGATGATGATGATGATGATGATGATGATGATGATGATGATGATGATGATGATGATGATGATGTTTTTTCCATTTCTATGCAATTATTTTCAAGCCATGCTTCTTTTGCTTCTTTACATAATGTTCTGACTTTCCTGTGAATCTCGTTATATTTGTCAGGATTAATTTTGTTGTGTCTGCTTCCATTAGTTGTAAAATTTCTTACGACCTACTTTCTTTAATTTTGGGATAGTTATTTCTGCCGCCAAATTGATTGAATTCTTCAAACATTTCCCATTGATCATCTACATCTCGGAATAAAATCTCTAGATGTTATCTACCCTAGAGAATTATAATTGCAAAGTTAAAAATATAATTATTAAGAAATGTATTCATGATTATTGTTTTCTAAACTACGTTTTCACTTCACATTCAACTTCGGCGTCATTCGCAAAATGTCTCCCGTCAAGGTGGGTTTTCGGTGGACTTAGCCCCTAGCGATTTCCCGTAAAGCGGTGCATAGCTGGGTAGAAAACGTTACGAGGGCTAGTCAATAAGTAAGTCACACAGTTCTATGGGATGGCAGGTAAATAAAAACATAGCACGCAGTTCTATGCAGCCGGTTTGGGAGGACTGATAAAACGATGGTATAAGTGCATCAATGTTTGTGGAAATTATGTTGAGAAATAAAGGGACAATGTGTTATAAAAAATAAACTGGTTTCAAGTTGTTATAATATTTAGTTATTTTTCTACAGCCATTTGTGACTTACTTATTATCTTACCCTCGTATTTACCCGTTCTGTTTCGGTAACTCCTCCATGTTTAGACTCTGTTTGTTTCATCCAGGACCTTCCTCGTCTAATTCTTGTTCCCTGCGTATCGTCTCAAGTTATAAGCTATACGTGGTCGAGAAATGTAATGGACTTGTTTTTAAACTTCCGGTGCGCTGACGGTGGTGTAGATTATTCATTCCCTACAGCATACAGTTAAGGGTTAACGTTTACATGTCGTTCAACAAGCAATGGCTGAGCGTAAAATAGCCTAGAAAATTACCACGTGGTTGATCGCAACGTCCTGCAAAGGACATGCAACATTAGTGTCATCCATATTCTAAGTAGAGGACTATTTCCCAGCAGACACACACACACACACATACACACACACACACAGAGTCTAATTAGAGGCTTATTTCCCAGCGCGCGCACACACACACACACACACAGAGTCTAAGTATAGGGTTATTTCCTTGCAGTCACACACACACACACACACACACACACACACACACACAGAGGTCTAGGCTAATGCTTGTTTGTACTGTGTTAACAGAAGTTCCAGTATGTAGCTCATTATCGCCACTAGGGTTACCCCTCATGCATTCCAAGATGATTCTCATCCCTTTGTTCTGAATACACCCAGTCATTCGCACTAGGATTTGGTAGCATGGGTATGCTAAGGCCTTGGTCAATTATAGACAGTACCATAATATAACCAACAATCTGCTGTTTAATGTCCCAATCCAAGCTTGCATTTTTCAGGAGTTTGAACGATATTTGAACGATTGCCTGCTATTTCTTAGTATTTCAGCCCGATATTTTGTATGTTAGTGTACAGTCAGGTCTTAGATATTACTGAACTACCGTATAACAGTAGACGGTACTACCTGGTTTCTGTTAGCGCCGAACGTTGGGCGGCGCTTACCAAACCCGACACCCCACATTGTGCCAACGGCTTCGGGCGGAAGAGCGCAATTGGGAGGGTACAAGCCTTACCCTGGTGCGAGGAAATGCAAGCTAAAGACAAAATTGTCATGGCAGGGCAGACCAGGCCCTAAGCCTTGGTTGGCGACTGGTCTAGGATCGAAGCTCTGACAGGCGGACAGTTAGAGCATTGCTTTGCTGATCCGGCAGCTTCTGCAGCTTGTCTTGTTCCAGGTGTAGGAGTGTTACCTTTCCTCTGGAGTGAACTAGGCAGGCCGAGAGAGGGATCATGCTGCATGGGCAACACATGATCTCTATATTTTAGCCCAGGCTTTGTGCTATGGAGAGGCAATAACTCCATCCCTGGTCTTAACTGGTCTCGGAATCAAAGCGAGAGGCAACTGTTACGGGTTATAAGTCCTTGTCAGTTGGCGTAGACATGGGGCGCCACGCGTTGCCTCTGACGGTGGGAGACACCTATAGGTGTCACTGATCAGCTACCGCCCGCCTCAAGCTGGGCAGCCCCCAGCCAATTGGGTGCTGATCCGCCACAGCCTGCCTGCTTCAATGGGTGCTTGGGGCTAGGACAAAATCTGAATCGCAGGCTGTAAAACCAATGCACCAGGTACAAACAAAAATAAAAATAGAAACCTCAAGCTACGGCTTGTAACCTGGAACGTGAGAACCATGTGTCCAGGATTTTCCACTGACTTGACCAATATTGACGATGTGAGAAAAACGGCTGTGATTGATGCCGAACTCAATCGTCTTAACATTGATATTGCTGGCCTGCAGGAGACTCGCCTCGCTGAGGAAGGGTCACTCAGGGAAAACAACTACACCTTTTTCTGGAAGGGTAGAGAGCAGGCAGAAAAAATGCAACACGGTGTGGGCTTTGCAGTGAAGAATTCGCTACTGGGAATGATTGAAATTCCAGCAGGAGGAAATGAAAGACTATTGTCCCTGCGCTTGGCAACCTCTTGTGGGTTTGCAACCATTATTACTGCATATGCACCGACACTCGATTCCTCTGATGATGTAAAGGATTTGTTCTATGAGGAGTTAGACTCCGTGATCAAGGCAGTTCCAAAATCTGACTACATTTATATGCTCGGTGATTTCAATGCTCGTGTGGGCAAGGACTCGAGTTCATGGCCAGTGTGCCTTGGAAAATACAACATCGGTCGCATGAATGAAAATGGGCAAAGGCTGCTGGAGCATTGCACCAGTAATGACCTATGTATTACAAACTCTTTTTTTAAAACAAAAGAGATGCATAAGGTCACATGGAAACATCCAAGATCCGGCCATTGGCACCAGCTGGACTTCATCATCACACGGAGACAACATCTGAACCATATATCATTGACTCGTAGTTACCACAGTGCTGACTGTGATACGGATCATTCTTTGGTTGTTGCAAGGGTTAGACTGAGACCAAAGAGAATCTACACAGCTAAACACAAATCTAGCCCCAGGATTAATATTATTAACACTCATGATCCTGAAAAGTGCTTTCAGTTTCAACAGCAACTTGAAGACGCTTTCACTGATACACCAGAAAATTGTACAGTAAATGAAAAGTGGGGTCAAATTAAGGAAACTCTTTATAAAACTGCCGTAGGGGTTTACGGCACTGTGGATCATAAGAGGCAGGACTGGTTTGCGGCCAACAGCGAGACTCTGCAGCCCTTGATTGATAAGAAGAAGAAAGCTCTCTTAAGAAACAAGGAAAGACCAACGCGTAACACTCTGAGTGAGCTAAGGCAAGCTAGGAAGGATGTGCAAAAGGCTGCCAGGCAGTGTGCAAATGATTATTGGATCAAGTTATGTGAGTCCATTCAAATCGCAAGTGATAAGGGAGACATAAGAAGCATGTATGAAGGAATAAAGAAAGCCTGTGGTCCAGTGATCAAAAGAAGTGCACCATTGAAAACCTTGACTGGAGAAATCATCACTGACAAGAAACGGCAGATGGACAGATGGGTAGAGTACTATTTGGAGCTCTACTCAAGTGAGACCAAACTAGCGGATGATGCCCTCAACGCCATAGAGGCTCTACCAACTCTTGACCACCTGGACACACTTCCCACCATAACAGAAGTTAAGTGTGCTATAAATGAACTTGCATCTGGCAAGGCTCCAGGTAAGGATGGGATTCCAATAGAGGTTATCAGGAGTGGGCAAGACACACTCACTATACAGATCCACCAGCTAATAGAGCTATGCTGGCGTGAAGGACAAGTCCCACAGGATTTCAAAGATTCAAGCATCATAACACTGTACAAGAACAAGGGCGATCGGAGGGACTGCAACAACTATAGGGGTATCTCACTTCTGTGTATTGTTGGAAAAGTATTTGCCAGAATTGTTCTGCGCAGACTTCAAGTCCTAGGAGATCAAGTCTACCCCGAATCACAGTGTGGCTTTCGACAGAACCGGTCTACCACTGATATGATATTCTCATTGCGACAAATGCAAGAAAAATGCCGTGAACAGAATCAACCACTGTTTATTGCTTTCATCGACCTCACAAAGGCATTTGATTTGGTCAGTCGTGAGGGTCTGTTCAAGGCACTAAAGAAGATTGGCTGCCCACCAACTCTTCTGTCCATTGTGGAATCGTTCCACACAGGCATGAAGGGTGTAATCAAATTTGATGGTGCAACTTCTGAAGAATTTGAAATCAAGAGTGGAGTTAAGCAAGGTTGTGTACTAGCTCCCACCCTCTTTGGAATATACTTTTCACTTCTACTGAAATATGCATTTCGTGATCAGGATGGTGGTATATACATTCACTCACGCTCAGATGGCGGCCTCTACAATGCTCAGAGATTGAAGGCTAAGACCAAAATTAGGAGGGTACTGATCAGAGAGTTGCTTTTTGCGGATGATGCTGCAGTTACGACCCACTCTGAGGAAGAATTGCAATGTCTACTATCTGCATTCTCCAATGCTTGTTCTGAATTTGGTTTAACAATTAGCAAAAAGAAGACACAGATTATGTCACAAGGTGCACATGGGATACCATCAATCTTTATTGACGACGCCGAACTAGAGATAGTAGACCATTTTACATATCTAGGATCAGTGGTAAATAGCAAAGTATCCCTAGATCAGGAAATCAACATCCGGATTGGTAAGGCAGCAACAACAATGAACAGGTTAAGAAAAAGAGTCTGGGAGAACAGGAAGCTTACTGCAAAAACAAAAGTCCTTGTCTATCAAGCCTGTGTCCTTAGTACTCTTCTCTATGGCAGTGAAACCTGGACAACTTACTCACACCAAGAGAACAATTTAAACAGCTTTCATATGCGGTGTCTGCGAAGAATTCTTGGTATTAAGTGGCAAGACAAAATCACAAATACTGAAGTATTGGAAAGATCAGGTTGTGTGACAGTTTATTCCATGCTCAGTCTTCGTAGACTTAGATGGATAGGACATCTTAGGAGGATGGATGATGGTAGAATACCAAAGGATATCTTTTTTGGTGAATTACAGATGGGTAAGAGATCTCAGGGTCGGCCTCTACTACGATACAAAGATGTGTGTAAGCGGGACATGATTGATACAGGCATTGATAATGCACATTGGGAGCAAGTCGCCGCTGAACGTGTTGCACGGAGGGCAAATATCAGAAATGGAATAAAGTCAAAGGAGAAAATTATTGCAGAAAAGTCACACACCAAGTGTTTGAGACGTAAGATGGTGCATAATGGTGGAAATGACCACGTGTTCAGATGCACCCACTGTGAACGGACATTTACAGCGCAAATTGGCCTTATCAGTCACACTCGCTACCGCCGTAGTTAAAAGTTATTATGCCTTTTTAAAGCACAAACTATCGTCTGTCAAGACGGCAAGGTGCCAATGGAATAGTGTACTTGAGTACTAAAGTCAAAAGGGTCGATTTAGTTCCAACGGGTTAACCCCATCCGGCTGGGTCTGTCTCCGCAGAACTCTGTAGCTCCAGCGATGACCTCCAGGAATCTTCGGAAAGACTGCACTCGTGATCTGAGAGACGCAGTCCGTGGAAGGAACCGGTCGGTACTATATCAGGTAGCTCAGCTTTAATTTGACAATTATTTAGGGAGTAACACATGCCATATCATGATTAGTTTAAGAACATGTGTCCCAGGGGCGTCACTAGGGGGGGGGGGGGTGCGGGGTGTGCGGTCCGCACCGGGTGACACCATCAAGGGGTGACACCAAAATAAAAAAAATTGCAAATTTGACAAAGCAGACATAGCAAAATAACAAAAATTTAACTTTGTCCGAGTTTGTCGAAGTTCTTTATTTATGTTTTACCTGAAGTATTGAAGTTATATTGTTCAATTTGTTTTCTTTCTAATGTCCTTATTAACTTTTTGATTTATTTTACAAACATTACTATATGCGATTATATATGGTACAGGAACACTCGGAAGAAGACCATGGTGAAAGTCTAGAGGGGTGACACCAAGAGTTTACCGCACTGGGTGACACCAACCCCAATGACGCCACTGATGTGTCCTCACTACAGTGAGAGATCACCTACAGTATTTCCTGTATATCTCTGCACATGCCCAATCTGTTTAGACCTGTTCTATAAGTAAGAATGCCATCTGCGAATGTCAGAATTCGTCCAGACTCTATGGGTTAAATAATTATTTCAGGTGACAACGGGCAGTCTTGTGGTAGGCCAGGTCATGTATATATTTGGTCTTATGCCCGGGTTCTCAGTCTGAGAGTAAATTGTCACCCCACCAAGACGGCCGCTGTCCAGCATACTAATCATGAGTGTAATCGACAGTCTATCAAACAAGACATTAATGTTGGAAAATCTGCACAGCCGTAAGCGTCCTCCAGGTGCCATACCACGGCATTTTGTTCCAGCTTGTGTGGAAACCCCTCGAAAACATCGTATGCAAAAGTTTCGGAATTTCTCCCGGTCATCTTGGTTGGTCTGCAACTTCCTAAGGTATCTTGTAGAGTGCCAGCATTTTTCAGATATAGCATTACTTTTCTTGCTAGTGATTAAAACCTGCACCGTGAAGCAAGCAGGACAGGAGGCGTTTGATCATCCGAAGAAGTCCTTCTTTGTCGAATGTTTCGGCCTCTTTACCTCCTTGGCACGCTCTAATGGTGGGTCCACTCGGGTCATGATTCCCGAGTGTGCACCATGCCTTCCAGTTGTCGAGACGTTTCAATAGTTTTTCGCACATATTCCTAATATACGCTGCTGGGCATGGCCTGCCCACAAGCCATCCTACCCTCGAGGAGGCTAACATCCTATATGCGGTGCGTCGTGACCTGCCATAATTATTACATTACCTTTTTTTTGACCGTGGTAAAAAGAAACTTTTTCTTACACACACACACACACGCTCGCGCGCGCGCGCGCCTTTCCAGTTACATGTGTATTGTGGTGCACCCTAAACAACGTTATAGCACAATCTGACTCACCAGACAACACCCTAACAGGGCATACCACTGAGCGAAATGACGAGCTGAAATATAATGGAATAACACTCGCTTGCTGCTAGTTGTTCGAATAACATGTTACACAAGCTCCGCAAAAATGCAGGCCTGGATTGGTGGCGTTAAAAAGCGAAGATTATTGGTCATTATTATAATACATTGGTATTGTCTGTAATTAACTTCGCATACTCATGCTACGGGAATTCCAGTTAGAGCGACAGAAGCGCATTAGAACAAAGGTATAATAATCGCTTAGAAACAACCTAACGGATCGTGAACTAACCAAACAGTCACATTACGTATAGTAATAGAGCAAGCACTGAACTGCTTTAGCCACTATATACTGAATTTGTGGATTATGGAAAGTCCTTTGACAGCATTGATAGGGAATTCTTCTGGATTTTGATACGGCACTATGGGGTCTCACTGAACACCCGTAATTTATTAAGGGCAACATACACAGATATTAAATGCAGAGTTCTTCATGATGGAAACTAACAGATATATTTGAAATACAAACAGAAGTGCAATAGGTGTGCCTTTTGTTACCTTTATTATTCTCATTGACTATAGACTGCGTTATGAAGACAACAATAACAACACAGGCGAAATAAGGAAAATATTGCACAAATGATAATTGATAAATGAATGATACTTCGGTGTACATCTTTTTTTTTTGGGGGGGGGGGGCATATCCTATTACAGGGCATCGCGGTCAACACCAGCATTTTACCACTGTTATTGATTTCTTGGCAAAATTACGCTCAGTAGTTTGCCATTGCTTTCTGAGCGGCCGGCTCACATATCCCTAAGTAACGGAGACAGCGAGAGCCGCTACCGATTCTCGCGCAGCTGCGTTTGCTCACGTGGATAAACGGGATACATCGAAGCATTATATTTTAGTCGCTTCGAGCCGTTACTATGTATACAGAATGATTTCCTTCTAAGTGTAGACTTCCGCGGGTACAACGTTCTAAACATTCGTGCAATACCAGCGACGATTTACGTCATATTTCAGCCATAGTATCATTAATGTTTTCGCATAAGATGATATATAACTCTGCAGTATGCACCTGACGAGATGTAGCGAAATATGCCAGGCAATAAATCCTGCAATATTTTATTTATATGTCTAAATTCAGTAAAGGAATGCATTGTTTTGAACAACAATAACTACCTCCAGAAATGGAATTCGATTGGTTCGTTTAGTTTAGTTTAGTCGTTGGATCAACATCACGGCACACGGTTTAACCCATAAGTGCTCCGTTTTCCTCCTAACTCAAACCTGAGTCTGGAGAAACTCAGCTCAATGCACGAACTCCGTTGCATCAGCGAGGATCCTGAAATACTTTGGGTAGATTTTTAACTCGAAATTTTACTCGAAAAAAGGGGGCTGAGTGGTTCGAGGTTTGGTGTCCGCCTCGAGTGCTGGAGGTCCCGGGTTCAGGACCCGGTGAGGACCGGGATTTATTTAAAAAATCCACCTGGACTTCCAGTAATAAAATGTCCCCTGGTCTCTGGGTAGTGAGATCGGACGCCCGTGTGTATTGTTGCGCACGTAAAAACATCCCTTGGCAGTTGCAAATCGAAAAAGAGTAGCCTAACGGCGCTGCCCGGGCAAAATTTCGATGGGTTCGAACTTAACGAGTTGGGCTTCGCTGTCGACATTGTTCTCCTGTCACACACGTAGTCAGATGACGGATAACCTGACGCTGGCTGCCCTGTGACGTAGTGAACACATGCTGAGAAAATCTGTAGACCATATAACTAGACACCCTCTTGTCTGGAACCCACTGGGCAAACGAAATACCGGGATACGTAGAAAATAGCGGGATACGTAAAATATAAATGTGGGATGCGTAAAAAAATAAACGTGGGATACATAGAAACATAAAGTGCGATACGTAAAAACATAAAAGTGGGATTCGTAAAAAAGTGGAATACATAAAACACAAAATTGCGGGACACGTAAAAACACATGGAAAGGTGAATTACAGACAGGGATGAATTATGCTGGGAGGACATGGGGCGGGGGAGGGGAGCTAGAGGAGACAGAAACAGATAGGACGTCTTGGCGTCGGTTGGTTGTGGATTTGGACTTCGCCGGTGACGTTCAACTCCTGTCACACACACACACACACACATACACAGACACACACGCGCGTGCGCACACCCATACGCACACACGTAATCAGATGCAAGATACACTAGAACCACTTAGTGTAAGGCCACAACAAATAGGCCTAAAAATTCCTAGGGGAAAGACAAAGATAATGAGACTAAAGCAAATAACACCCCTATATTCTATGGTGAAATGTCACTTCAAGAGGCCGAGTCATTCAGCTGTTTGGTTAACACAGATTTGGGAGGGAGAGGGGGGAGAGCAGATAAAGATATAAAATTACAAAAGATCAGAGGACCTTTATAACACTAGAAAATTTGTAGAAGCCAAAGTAAATTAAATTAGCCCCGGGGTTAGAAAATGTAACTCCGAAACTGAATCGGTGTTACTGTATCTATCTGAAACATGGAAACAACCAACATACTAGTAAACTGCAAACATTCAATGGGCAGTCGATGTGCGGTGTGTTCAGTGTCACATCAGCTGTTTTTACTTCCTAGGGCATTCCCTGGTACCAAGTTTAAGCTCGATCAATCTGGGAGCCCAGGTTAAAGTTAGTTGCATATCCTTTACAGGCGTTGCGTTAGTTAGTTAGTTAGTTAGTCGCACTTCCAACTTCACAGCAACGGGTCGTCCCCATTATGCTCCGTTCCTATGCCAGTGAATATCACACAAAACGCTCCTCACTGCCCAATGTGAAAAGTGGAACAGACAGGAGTCTCGACAAGCAACAGCCCGCGCAGATACACTGTGCGTAATGCTGCCACCAGAATGTCATCACACCAGTCCCCCACGAAACACCCTGTTCATCTCTGATGGAATCGGCAGTCATTTTCCTATCTGAATGTTTCCTAGATGTTCACCCACACAGTCCACGAAAACACAGTTCATCGCTGATGGCAGTGGCAGTCAACCAGAAGCCCAGCAGCCACGCATTTCTGCATAAGGGAAAAACCGATCAACTCTGGGACCTAGCCACCTGCCATCACTCCGAACATGCAGTCACCTTCCAAAAAACCTCAGGCAGATTCAAAAGCATTTCACACAAAACTCACAGCTCACAGTGTCGCGCCACGCACTCACTCAGTAGCAGGGCGACGGAACCATCAAGCCCTGTGTGTTGCCGGGGCCCATAATGGAAGCAAAGAATAGCAACACTGTAGCCTACCACGCATGTCGTAAGAGGCGACTAAGGAGGCGTTGCGTGTCAACCCCAACATTTTTGGCTGTTTGTGATTTCTTGGCAAGTTTACGTTCAGTAGTTTGCCATTGCTTTCTGAACTACAGGCACTCATACCATTATATAAAAACCAAACGCAACGCGGCCTGCTGCAAAAACGCCCGCAGTTGTGTTTCGAACGTGGTATGCGGGATTACGAACTGCGTCCGCAACATCTTCGTCACAGAGCGCAGGTAATTTTTTTAACATCCTCCTAGATGGGTATCTGTACACGTGATCACAAGGTCGACAGCAAGAATACTTTCCACTACCGCGGTTTGACATAAGATTGTGCTTTGAGTTCATGTAATGATTTATTTGTTACAGTAATTGAAATGTCTTTAAATTCGAGCTCGATACTTTTGTGCTAAGTAATCGCTGATAAAAATACAATACCTTCTTAGAATTAATTACTGATAACTGAGATACAACCGTCGAATGAGATAACCATGTTCGACGTGATTGACAAGAACACTTGTCATTGATAGGGGAAACTTCAAGTACAGTTTTCCTTCTTCCACCCTGCCCTTGTTGGGTGTTTCGTAATTTTTCGTCTTCCACCATACTGTTACGTGTTTCGTAATTGTTCTTGTTCTTCTATAATCATGTTATGTGTTTCGTAATTGTTCTGTTTCTTCTATAATCATGTTATGTGTTTTGTAATTGTTCTTGTTCTTCTATAATCATGTTATGTGTTTCGTAATTGTTCTTTTTCTTCTACAATCATGTTATGTGTTTCGTAATTGTTCTTTTTCTACCATACAGTTAAGTGTTTCGCAATTGTTCTTATTCTACCGTAATCATGTTATATGTTTCATAATTGTTTTTCTTCTACCAAACTTATGTTATGTGTTTCGAAATTGTTATTCTTCTACCATACTGATACGTGTTACGTAACTGTGCTTCTTCCGCCATACTTGCGTTAGGTGTTCCATAACTTTTCTTCTTCCACGAAACTAGTATTAGGTGTTTCGTAGCTTTCACTATTCCACAAAACTGGTGTTAGGTGTTTCGTAGGTTGGAGCTTGAGCCACAATATCCGTCTCTACCTTAGGAAGCCTGAGTACGAATCACAGTCTAGATCAGTGGTTCTCAACTTTTTTTGGCCCATGCACCCCTTCACCATATGTTCAGAATGTCACCCCCCCCCCCTTTTCGTATTTCCTCCCTATAAATCCCCCACATTACACAGTATACGTAAAATTGGAAGCTAAATTTGCTAACAGATACTAGAACAAGTCTAGACGTCTACATAAAACGTGATTTGCGGTTCTACTTATGATATAAAACGAATATCATAAGAGCGAGAAGTACAGAACCGTAAAGTATGGAGGGAAAAACAATATCAAGTAACTGGTTCTTGTATTAACGCGATCTTGAAATAATCTTAAATTATTAGATTTACCCCCCCCCCCCCAGGGAAACCCCACAATTCCCCTTGGGGGAGGGGGAATTCCCCACCGGTTGAGAATCACTGGTCTAGATTTTTACAAAATAACAAAACAGAGAATGGTACAAGGCGTAAGCACGGGGAGCTCGACTTAGGCTTGGCTCGTAGACAGTGGATGGGGTCTCTGAGGGGGTAAACGCTAACAGCAATGAGTTTCATTCTTGTGCTAGGCACGAACGAGCAAAAGGACAGGTCATTGTGGAAGGCGGGCGAGCAATGGACCGGGTTGATATATTAAATGCCATCAGAGAATCAGGACAAGTGATGACTGTGAATCAGCAACTTTGCCCATGCTGCTCAAACATCAAGTTACAAGGATTGAACCCAGACAAGAGGGCTAAACAGGGAGCGAAAGGAGAACAGTCAACCAACAAAACATGGCGTCGTCCACCACTACACGCTGAGGGAAACATTGAGGCGGATTGACTGCTCGGATCGAGCACTTATGGAGTTAATGGTTCGATGTGCAGTGAATTGTACAATCTGTCCGATCATGGGCAGTGGCTCGGCAGTCTAGCTTTCTGGCACTAGGGCGACAATCTAAAAGGGCTTGTGTGGCAGTTTACAAAATGCTCGGTAGTCGGAAATTCAAAAGAGTAGGTCGAATAAGAATTAGCAAGGTTATGATAATTTACTACAAAAGAAACATGCATAGTTTGTGACGACACCTGCGGCTAAGGGATTGCGAACGCGTCTCACAATCGTGCATATCGCGTTCAAAATCAACCGCAGGCGATTTGGTAGCAGACCGTCTTGCATTGATTATTAAGAATGGTTATGAGCGTCGGTTGTTTAGAGGCAATGGCAAACTACTGAACGTAAGATTGTATTGAAAATCATAAAGCCCCCCAAAAATTGCTGTGGTTGATTGCGACGTACTGTAAAAGACACCCAAATTCTTTTTTCTTTTTTTTTATAGTATGCGTGGTTCTGATTAAACACGAATTGGATCCTTTACGGTGCTAAGGAAAAACTTCTGGTTTGGAGAAACTTCTTGTATAGAGAAACTTCTTGTGTGGAGAAAATTCTTGTGTGGAGAAACTTCTTGTGTGGAGAAATTTCTTGTGTGGAGAACATTCTTGTGTGGAGAAACTTCTTGTGTGTAGAAACTTCTTGTGTGGAGAACATTCTTTTGTGGAGAAACTTCTTGTGTGGAGAAACTTTTTGTGTGGAGAAACTTCTTGTGTGGAGAAACGTCTTGTGTGGAGAACATTCTTGTGTGGAGAAACTTCTTGTGTGGAGAAACTTCTTGTATGGAGAAACTTCTTGTGTGGAGAACATTCTTGTGTGGAGAAACTTCTTGTGTGGAGAAACTTCTTGTGTGGAGAACATTCTAGTGTGGAGAAACGTCTTGTGTGGAGAAACTTTTTGTGTGGAGAAACTTCTTGTGTGGAGAAACTTCTTGTGTAGAGAAACTTCTTGTGTGGAGAAACTTCTTGTATGGAGAACATTCTTGTGTCGGAAACTTCTTGTGTGGAGAAACTTCTTGTGTGGAGAAACTTCTTGTGTGGAGAACATTCTTGTGTGGGGAAACTTCTTGTGTAGAGAAACTTCTTGTATGGAGAAACTTCTTGTGTCGGAAATTTCTTGTGTGGAGAACATTCTTGTGTGGAGAAACTTCTTGTGTGTAGAAACTTCTTGTGTGGAGAACATTCTTGTGTGGAGAAACTTCTTGTGTGGAGAAACTTTTTGTGTGGAGAAACTTCTTGTGTGGAGAAACGTCTTGTGTGGAGAACATTCTTGTGTGGAGAAACTTCTTGTATGGAGAAACTTCTTGTGTGGAGAACATTCTTGTGTGGAGAAACTTCTTGTGTGGAGAAACTTCTTGTGTGGAGAACATTCTAGTGTGGAGAAACGTCTTGTGTGGAGAAACTTTTTGTGTGGAGAAACTTCTTGTGTGGAGAAACTTCTTGTGTGGAGAAACTTCTTGTGTAGAGAAACTTCTTGTGTGGAGAAACTTCTTGTATGGAGAACATTCTTGTGTCGGAAACTTCTTGTGTGGAGAAACTTCTTGTGTGGAGAAACTTCTTGTGTGGAGAACATTCTTGTGTGGGGAAACTTCTTGTGTAGAGAAACTTCTTGTATGGAGAAACTTCTTGTGTCGGAAACTTCTTGTGTGGGGAAACTGATTGTGCACATGTACACATGCGTACACATACTCAACACAATTACATACGTAAACACACCCACATACACGAACAAATATACGAACATATACAACATACACAAACGTACAAGTACACTCGCGTACGCATACACATACACAGCACTTTTACACGACCAACACACATCCTGTACTGATTCGAGGAACCAGTGGTAGTGATATGCACCTTGGGAAATGGTAAACATGGAGTCACGTGGTCGTCTAGCAACCCAACCGTCTTGGGTGTAATGGGAAATTTCGCAACGACTCGTCAACTGATACACCACTTGAAATCTGTGTTCGTGCATGGCCGTGCTTCGCGGAGACAGCCGACAAATATAAGCAAATGCGAAGGACAAAGTACTCCGAGTGGTAACTGGCGTGTGGGGAGGACCTTGTGTTGCTTGTCATCTCTCCTGTATGGATACTCAGAGACTGGTGTTTAACGAGCAGGCGACGGAGATGTCCGGCGGGAAGCTTGTAATGCGAACAGAGTAAGTCATTGTCCAAGCTTCATTCCTTACACTTTTTCGATTCGATTTCGCCATTACACCTACCCCGTTCAACCCCATGGAGAAGTTATAGTACCGGCTCAGAATGATAGTCCTATGAAAAACCTGTATCCTACCAAAGCAGCTGCTCACGGTTTTACCCTCACAGTCTTATTAATCCTAAGGTGATTGTTGTCCATGTGAGGTAATGGATATTCTTACACTGAGATTGACGTTTGTTATACGAGTATCAGGGAGCAGCGGTAGCATTACCAGTAGCTAGACTCTGATATGTTTCTGGTGGCCATTCGAGATGGATTGTTTAACTTGGTTTGGACTCCAATTTCGACCCATTCTGAAATGGGTACTAGAAAATATCTTGGTGAGTAAAGGCGGTCGGTGTGATACTGACCACATCATCCACCCAGTGCCGATGGATTATAAACTGTGGCGTGGGTAATCATGCCTCTCCATATCTTGTGATATCCAACGGCTTGTATCAATGCGTGTATTAACTCCCTTCCGTGCCATGGCCTAACCCTGTCGAGAACTTTCCCTGGCTGACTTCCTCTATCTCTATTTCTACAAATATTTCCAGTTGTCACAGCATTTTCCGGTTTTCGTCTTCTCATAATGCGGCCAAAAATATGAAGACTTGCTTTCTGTGTTTGTGATAAGTTGTCTTTCGTCAGTGCTTAAAATGTTGAGATTACTCATTTTTGCTGTCCACGAAATTTTCTGCATTCTTCTAAACAATCACATCTCCAAAGCTTCCAGGGAATGCGTGACTGAGATTATGAATAAAATGGACCACGCAAAAACTGCATTTTAGATGATGGGAAGTATCTTCTATAATAAGCCATTATCATTAAATGTCATAAAGAGAGGCCTGAAATGTGATACAGAACCTGTTATGCTGTGTTGTGGTAAATTCTGGGGTGCGAACGGGAAAAATAAAATCAGGAAAAGCTTGAAAGCAGCTGAAATATGGTTTCTAAGATGAATTTTGTGAATTCCTTGGACTGCTAGTGTAATTAACAACGAATTACAGGGAAAATCTGATGAGAATAGAACATATATTCAGCTAAAAGAAAGAGACAGACAATGCAATGAGAAGGGAAGTACTGGAAAACACCGCGACGCCTGGGAAGATCCGGGGTAGCAGAGGAAGAAGCAGACTACGAGCAGTGGTGAAGATGACCTAAGACGGTTTCAAACCAGACTGACATCAATAGAAGTGATCCAGCACATCGTGGTCTCCGACCTGTAAAGATACATGAACGCCAACACAATTTAGTAGGGTAAATGATGGTGGTGGTGGTGATCGGTGGGATACCTAGCCTTCTCAGATAGGGACCAACACGGGTTATCTGGCGTGTACGAACCATATGATACGGTTTTCAACGTATACCAAAAGGTGTAGGTCGTAAATCCACTTCTCTGGTAGAAAACGACACATTTGAAAATGTACAAAAGGTAGAATGTTTATGTCACGTCTCTGTACTGTGGTTGCTAAAGGCAAGGTCATCATCATAATGTGCCAACTGGCGTAGGCGTTCATGTCTCGCCACAGATCTCGGTCCTTGGTCCTCTGGATCAACTTTGCGGGCGACACACCTCCATGCCAGTCTCAGTCCACGCAGCACACTTTCTCTGTGTTTGCCTCGCCTTCTTCTCTCACTGATCTTTTTAGTCGTCGCATTTCAAACGCACCTCCCTCCCATTAGATGGCCAGAGAATGCTGTTTGTCTCTTTATTATAATCGCATATGATGGAATACTACCACTTTAATTTATCAAGAATAAGCTTATGGGAGAAACACTTAATTTTTCTAGACTTAGTAACCCCAAGTGATATACGCGAATGGAACTTAAACACAAAATGAACCTTAGATATAATGTTATGTCATTACTTGTTTATTTAGTTTCCTGTGTCTGGTAAATATATATTTCTCAGACATATGAAGCTGTATCAATGATTATATACGAATTGTTGCCATAGTCCATAGTTGTGGATTTAAGTGGATAATAGACGTGACTAATGATCTTCCAGTGACCTGTCCTGTAGATAACTTTACACCCGTAGCACGCTTTCCAAATTGCTCTATGTCATAATCCAGACTTCTGCTTCTGTTGCTAGCTTATGTAAATTATCTATCACAATTATTTCCATCTATCTTGTGTTTTTATTCTTCTCCGCTTTCCCTGTATGCCTCCTACCAAAGTTATCTTTTTCCAGATATGTCACTGTTTTTTGTTTTTTTTACATGCGCACAATTTTATAATCCTAACTTTACAACATCACATCAGTCTGCTAGACATTTCAGCCTAATTTTAAAGCCAGTACGACAGTCCTTCGATCCAAGAACTCTCAGGGATACATTCGAACTGGTGGAATTATTGGATACTATGGACATAAACAACAAACACATGGCATGCATGGATATTGCCTCTTTATTCACCAACGTTCCATTAGATGAGACCGTGAATATAATAAGCGAACGCATTAGAGACAAACAACTAAAACTAGGCATACCATCAGCTATTCTAGAGAGGCTATTAAAATTATGTACTGCCAACATATTCAACTTTCTAAACAAGTCATATCGCCAAATTGACGGAGTGGCCATGGGGAGCCCACTTGGACCTATTCTAGCGGACATCTTCATGGCACACTTAGAAGAAAAGAGATCCTCAGAAATCAATAACTTGGCCTTTTACCGTCGTTACGTGGACGATATACTAATTATCACCACAGACGAGCTACAAGCAACGTCGTTCCAGGCCACAATGAACGAGACACATATAAACATCTCTTTATCTATGGAACACGAACACAACGAAGCGTTGCCGTTTCTAGATATCCTAATGAGACGTAGAGCAGATGGCACCATTCAAAGATCGGTGTACCGCAAAGAAACATGGACTGGCCAATACTTAAATTTTCAGAGCTTCGCACCTGTCCAGTACAAACGGGGCTTAGTACGGACCCTGTTTGACCGTGCTAGGAAGATATGCACCCAGGACACACTGACAGAGGAATTTAAAACTCTGAAGAATGCCTTAAACCTGAATGGGTACTCCACAGTATTTATAAAGCGCCACTGCCAACAGCCCAAACCGAAATCAGAAGAAACTACAGTCCCTAAACTCAAAGTATTCATCCAGCTAACCTTCCGGGGAGATGACGTAATGCAACGTCTGCGGGACCGGCTCACCACAGCAGTCGAGCGAACATTCTGTGCTGCAGCTCTAGTCATCAGGTACAGAAACACACCGATCCCAGTCCCAGCAGTAAAAGAACCTGTAGCTTTGTACGCCAAATCAAATTGTATTTACCAATTTACATGCAGATGCGAGGCCATCTACATAGGCAGAACTGAGCGACAGTTACATTGCAGGGTTTCGGAACATATTCCGAATTGGTTGGACAAGATACTACACACAGAAGATGGTAGCCTAGGCAGGCCGACACACCAGAAAAGTCTGGCTTCATCGGTCGGGAGACACGTGCTCGAGAGTGGTCACGTGGTTGAAAGAGACAGTGCCTTCTGTGTGTTGTTCAACACACAAAGTAGTCGATGGTTAAAGTTTGCTGAAGCTATACTAATCAACCTCCGTAAGCCGTCCTTGTGTAAGCAGAAAGACATGTTAGTCAGTTTAAAATTACCGTGGTAGACAATCGACATTACTGTGCGAACATGTGTATATTTCAGTTTGAAGGATTTATCTAATTAATTCACGTAAGTTGTGTGATTTCTGCAGTATTTACCTGACGAGATGCAGCGAAATATGCCAGGCAATAAATCGTGCAATCTATTGTTTGTGTCTTCGTTATTCAAATTTCAGCCTAAGTTAACCTGCATCCTGGTCGTCACTTTCCCAATACAGTGAGGGAAATATTAATCAGGTAAATCGTTTCAACTATCTAGGAATTTTTATAAAATCGGATGGAAGATACCTTGTGGAAATTAGATCAAGGAATACATTCCGGCTAAATGCTTCCTAGCTTCTAGTCTTCAAATTATGTGCCTTTAACCAGTGCCCCGATTAACCAAACTCCTAGATATTAAATCTTGTGTTATAGTTCTCTTACGCTATCTTGAGTATGTTTTCTGCTGTTTTTTTATGTATTCATCTACTCTATTTTGTGTACTCATCTACTCTATTGTATGTACTCATCTACTCTATTTTATGTACTCTACTCTATTTTATGTACTCATCTACTCTATTTCGTTTAGACGCTTGCCAGCCGGCCCTGTAGTTGTGTTTTTGAATCCCGATTGAGGCGGGAATTTAAAATAAAATGGAACTGGACTCCCGGTCTATTCAACCTAAAATGGATACCATAAAATGTTCTGGGAATAGATGGCCGGGGTGATACTAATCACATCGTCCATTGTATGCCTATTGGTCTATAAAATATCTCTCACCATACACCCAGTACACCCCAAGACTTTTTCATTTTCTGTAGATATTCAGTTAATTAATTTCAATGAAAATTATTTGTACTTGTAACATTATACTTAACAAATAACTCCGTTCGTTAAACGTACAGAAAACGCTCGAGCCTTGATCTGTTCATGTATGTCGTATCCACAGTGAGGTTTATCCAGCAAATAATGAGGCTGTTCACCCGGCTGGAGGTGCGGGTCCTTATCCGTCCCAACACAGCACCGGGGTCAAAACTGGATTCGCGAATCCAGCAGGTACAGATCATACTGGAGGTAAGAACTTTCACAGCTTGTGTCTGAAATATATCATTGTATAGTACCACAGTAGAAGTGGTGGTGGTGGTGGCGGCAGCAGCAGCAATAGTAGTAGTAGTAGTAGTAGTAGTAGTAGTAGTAGTAGTAGTAGTAGTAGTAGTAGTAGTAGTAGTAGTAGTAGTAGTAGCAGTAGTAGTAGTAGTAGTTGTTGTTGTTGTTGTTGTTATTGTTGTTGTTGTAATACACTACAATAACCACCTCAACAGTAACCACAACCCCATCACCACAGTAACCACCACTACAGTAACCACCACCACAGTAACCACCACTACCATCACCACAGTAACCACCACCATGACCAAAGTAACCACCATCACAGTAACCACCACTACCACCACCACAGTACCTACTATCACAGATACCACCACCACAATAACCACCACCACAGTAACCTCTACCACAATAACCCCCCCCCCCCCCTTACAGCAACCACCATCACCATATTAACCATCATCACAGTAATCATTACCACCCACAATAACACCACCACAGTAACCACCACTACAGTAAACACCACCATCGCCGCAGTACCCACTATCACAGTAATCACGACCATCACCACAGCAAACATCACAGCAGCCACCACAATAACCACCATCAAAATAACCACCACCACAATAACCACTACCATCATAGTAACAACCAACACCAACAATAACCAACACCACAGTAACCACCAATATTACCACAGTACCGACCATCACAGTAACCGCCACGACCATAACCACAGTACCCACTATCACAGTAACCACAGCCATCACCACAGTACCCACTATCACAGTAACCACTACCATCACAACAGTAACCATAACAATTGCCACAGTAATCACTATCACAGTAACCACCAATACCATAACCACAGAAACCACCACCACGACCACTACCACTGTGCCCACTATCGAAGTAACAAACTTCACTATCACCACAGTAATCATCACCATCACCACAGTACCCAATGTCACAGCAAACACTACCACCATAACCACAGTACTCACCATCACAGTATCCACCACCACTATCACCACAGTACCCACTGTCGCAGTAACCACTACCACCATAACCACAGTACTCACCATCACAGTAACCACCACTATCACCACAGTACCCACTATAAGAATAACCACCACCATCACCACAGTACCCACCATCACAGTAACCACCACCATCACAACAACCATCACAGTAGCTACCACCTCAAATAACCACCATCAAAATAACCACCACCACAATAACCACCACCATTGTAACTACCATCACGTAACAACCACCACCCACAATAACCACCACCACAGTAACCACCACCACAATAACCCCCCCCCCCCCACACACACACAGTAACCACCACCACCATAGTAATCATCATTACAGTAATCATCACCACCCACAATAATACGACCACAGTAACCACCACTACAGTAACCACCACCACCACAGTACCCACAATCACAGTAACCACCACTACAGTAACCACCACCATCACCACAGTACCCACAATCACAGTAACCACCACTACAGTAACCACCACCATCACCACAGTACCCACAATCAAAGTAACCACCACCACCATAACCACAGTACCCACAATCACAGTAACCACCACTACCATAACCACAGTACCCACCATCACAGTAACAACCACCATCACCACAGTAACTATCAGAGTAGCCACCACCATAATAACCACCATCATAAAAACCACCTCCACAATAATTACTACCATCACAGTAACAACCACAACCCACAATAACCACCACCACAGTAACCACCACGATCACCACAGTACCCACCATCACATTATCCACCACTACCATCACCACAGTACCCACTATCACAGTAACCACCACCATCATCACAGTACCCACTATCACAGTAACCACCACCACCACCACAGTAACCACCACCATCACCACAGTACCCACTATCACAGTAACCACCACCATCACCACAGTACTCACTATCAGGGTAACCACCACCACCATCACCACAGTACCAACTATTACAGTAACCACCACCATCACCACAGTACTCACCATCACAGTAAACACCACAATCACCACAGTACCCACCATCTCAGTAACCACCACCATCACAACAACCATCACAGTAGCTACCACCACAATGACCACCATCAAAATAACCACCACCACAATAACCACAGCCATTGTAACTACCATCACAGTAACAACCACCACCCACAATAACCGCCACCACAGTAACCACCAACACAATACCCCCCCCCCCACACACACACACATACACACACACACACTAACCACCACCACCATAGTAACCATCATTACAGTAATAATCACCACCCACAATAACCACCACCATAGTAACCACCACTATAGTAACCACCACCACAATAACCACCGCCACAGTAACCACCACCACAATAACCTCCATCACAATAACCACAACCATCACAATAATCACCATAAAAATAACCACCACCACACACCGACCACTACTCAAACAATTACTAACTCTATCCCCTACAACAGTGGTTCTCAACCTTTTTTGGCCTGTGCCCCCCTTCACCATATTTTCAGAACGTCATTCCCCCCCCCCCTTTCGTATTTCCTACCTAAAAATCCCCCCTCCCCCGCTGCTACACAGCACAGTATACGTAATGGAAGCACATACTAAAACAAGTCTAGACGTCCTCATAAAATGGGATTTGTAGGTCTACTTACTTTATAAAATGAATTTTAGAAGGGTGAGACATACAGAACTGTAAAGTATGAAGGATAAAACAATAACAAGTAATCGGTTCTTGTATTAACGCGATCTTAAAATAATCTTCATTTCCCCCCCCCCCCCCACACCCTGGAAACCCTAAAATCCCTCCCTGGGGGGAATTCCCCACCGGTTGAGAACCAATGCCCTACAACGACGCTATCACGACTGCTACCACCACCTCGCTGTTCCTTCTACCACTAAACTAGAGCTATAATTTATTTCCTGTAATGAAACAACTCAAGAGGAAGCAGTACGAGAAATCAACAGGAAACAGAAGTCTGTAAGTGCAGTCGATGATTCATGAAGTGAGCTGAACACGGATGCTTTCCCCTTTGTTGTATTTGGAGCGATCTTGCACAGCATGCTGGGTAAAAATAAACTGTTCACAAACACAATCGTTTAGTGTCTCCTCGAATATCTGCTTCGTACTGCTACTTCTATGAAAGCCAATCAATACTTACTTTTGTTTATGAGCTTTCTTTCTTAGTGGCCTCAAAGAGTTCCCATATTATTAAATTCACAATGGGGAGCATTTTCTGTGATATTCACTGGCACAGGAACGAAGCATTATGGGGTGGCGCTTTGCCGTGAAGTAGGACTGCAACTAATTATTTCACAGTTCGACAAGACGAATGTCGAGAACCCATCATGAATTTTTCTCTGGGCATACGGGTATGCGAGGATATAAACAGACTGATAAATTTGGCTGCTTTTTCTTCTTTTAGTGGGGGTCTAGTTTATGACAGCATCAGCTTTGACAGAAGTCAATCCTCCCTTTTTTCGATACTATATGACAAGGGCCGAAGCCTCTCTGGAACCGAGTAGAAAATGCAGCAGAAAACAGAGAATCCACGCATGAAGATGTTTTTTCTGTGGGGAGTCAGCGGACGACACTGAACGCGTAAGGAAAAGTTCGAGTGGAGTTGAATCAGACTGCCAGTGGTACCATCAGCATGGGAATTCTTCGCTGGCTGCCGAAGCAGGGAATGGAGAATGTGTAGGAATGACCAGAACTCAGTGATGTCGATTGTTGAACTGATACTCTTGCCCGCTCACTGCAACAGCATCGCATCGACTTACAGGTGGTTTGTGGTTGGCTGGCTGGTTAGTTGATTCCTCTGGATGACTGAGTTTGATTGAGATCGTAAGCAATGGGGGTTAATATCGTTTTGTCCCTGAAAAGGATTTGCATCAATTGAAGAGATTGTTTAGAGGCTTCACTGCCGACCTTGTACCGAAGCACTCACACCACGGGAAATGTGCTGCAAAGCTCCCCTCTCCCATCTTTAAGCTCAGAAACGACTGGATGTGAGATACTCATCATCATCATCAAGTGCCTTGCCGGCTGGCGTAGGCGTTCATGGCTCTCCACAGAACTCGGTTTTTGGTGTTCTAGATCAACTCTGCTGCTGATGACGTTCCTCCATGCCACCGTTTCAATCCATCCAGCATCATTTCTCTGGGTCTGCCTCTGCCTCTCTTCCCCTCGATGTTTCCAGCTGTCACGATATTCTCCAATGTCTCTCTTCTCATCACACGACCAAAGAAAGCTGTTTGCCTCTTTCTTATTGTTGTATAAAATGGTCTAATTTCATTAGCGTATTTCAGGCAATCGTTGTTAGTTACTCAGGCAGTCCAAGGAATTCGCAACATTCATCTCAAAAACCACATCTCTGTTGCTTCTAAGTTCATTCTAATTTGTTCATTTACATTCTAAAATTCACAGTGAGAGACTATTGTTAGAATATTACATCTGCGGAAAAGCACAGCGATCCTTGAAACTTTAGTCAGACTTGAGACCCCGTCCCGATCCATCTGACCTCAGCGACCACACCAAGGGTCAAGTAACACACACACACACACACACAAACATTAGAGGCCAGCATGGCTGAATGGATACGAGCGCTAGCTGTTAAACTTCCGGCGTGTTGATGTCGAGGTAGCGGGTTCAATCCCTACACCGGTCAGTTAGACTAAATTATTGACTTCTCGTCCTTGACTTAGGGACGCAAATTACAAGTACCTCAGAAGTCTGAGTGGGTTTACCTGAAGACGAGGGACATTGGTAATAGGGAAAGCTATCGCACACACAAACACAAAACACTCCAGGGTGAACTAAGCTGGAGTACAAAGCCAGCGAACGAAAGATAAAACATAAAATACTACTGTATACACCTGGAGACAAATGGCTATATGCTGCTAGCCTCTTATTCTTATAGACCTCTGAAAGATGTGTCAAGCGCAGAGCACGTGCTCCGTAGCTCCGGCGACGATTCCCGTGTTGAATTAATTCCATAAGCAAAGTTTGGATATTGCTGGAAATAAAAGGTCGCTCTAGCATTGCCTGCTTGCTAGGGAAGAGGCAGGGGATGTCCCGCAGGAGTCCATACGCCTGGTGCCGCCCCGCACGCCTGCCAGACGTCCAACGTTCACGACCAATTTACCCATGGCCATCCAGTTCCTCAGCACGCTGGTCCACCTTGAACTTGGGGGTTTATATTTGGAGTTTTCCGTCTCCTAGATGGACTGCTGTCCAAAGCTAACAGGTTCCACCTACCCTATGCATGACAAAGCAGATGTGGTTGCGATCTTGTGGGAGCATGTGTACACCTCGAAGGGCAAATGGATCACCATGGTCTGGCAAGAATGCGACAGCGAGGGGTGACGAGGGGATCTGGCCGACGATCAACGCTCAGAGGAAAGGCGAGACGGACATATAATCAGATTGCAACTGGTACTATTAGTGTTGGAACTCTTCGCTTGCTGCTGGGGATGGGGACGGAGCGCTTATGGGAATGCCCCGAACGCTGTGATGTCGGTTCCTAAATCAATCAATCAATCAATCAATCTTATAGACCTATACTTGACACTCGAGAGGTCATGCGGGCAATATCACAAGGGTAACCTTTATTTCGCTTGATATTTTAAGGCACCCATTTAGAGACTAGGTCGACCTGAAAGCCCAGGTAAATATTATCAGAATCAGTACCAAAAAAAAAAAAGGTTCGGACGAAACAAAAATGGATGGCTGAAAATGTGAAGTATGGGTGTGTCACAGTTATGACTTAAAAGTTATTAATATGGTAACAGACATTATTATAACGCAATGACAATATTTTGGGCGCAAATGCAAGAAGCCGCTTAGTACGATTAACCATCCCTTGGCACTTAATCAGTTAACTCCACCCCCCCCCCCCCAATCTCCCCGACACCATCTTGGTGTGTTTTCGAATGCATGACCATGGAGGCGGCAGGCAAGTTTGCTAGTTACTATGCCACCTGCCATACACATACAATATGTATTGTGGCGTCCGTGTGCGGATGTTTATTTTACTTTGGTTTTGGTAACGGATCACTATTGTTTCACACGTATCTCAATACACATTTATAAATGTATTTACACATGCGTAAAATCAACACATGCGAGATGAGATGTTTGAGAAGAGCTGCCAACTTAACTTTCCGAGACCGAGTAATAAATAATGTAATCAGAAAGACTGCGGGATCAACACCTTGTGCCACATATATTGACAGGCAGAAGATTAGTTGTTTCGACCGTCTCGTTAGAATCCAATACCATCTGTTACCAAAACTCATCATCATCATGTGCTCTGCCGATAAGCGTGGGCGGTCATGTTTCGCCATCTTACACGATCACCAGAGTCGTGGATCAGCTCCGTGTTCTTGTCTCTACCATTCCATATGTCAAAGCCATCTAAATATTTACTTCTCTGTCTTCCCCTCAGTCTGGTCAGTTGTCACCAAGTTCTCTCGTTTATTTCTTCTCATAACGTGTCCAAAAATGTGGCGCTTCACAAAGGAAGATCTGATACAAGAGGAAGGGGCGTGAGAAGAAAATGAATAGATGAAATCAAAGATATTGTACAGGGAGTCTCCGTGGCGAAGTGGCCAAGCCGTTTGACTCGGGCTCGGAAGATTGTGGGTTCGATCCCGGGTCGCGTCCTTCGGTTCACGAGTTAATTTTTTTCGGAGACTCCTGTGGGTCGTCACTAGAGCTACGGAGTTCGCGCTTTGCGCGACGCTTTCCGCGCTGCGGAAAGAGACCGAGGCATATGGGATAAAACCAGGGTAAGCGACTTTTAGAGATATTGTACAATCAAACAGGAAGACACTACCCGGTGCCACTCATAGTACGTTAACTATTTCTATCCTCCACGCTTGAAAACATAAAAGATGACGGTGATATCTCCATAAGTGCCTTAGTTCCCTCCCATAGATCACACAGTGCACCAACTCCGTAGCACCAAATACGTGTATGCCATTATCACACAATATCTAAATATTATATTGTGACTGGGTGTTTTAATTTTGAAAGGTAACCTGGGTAGTGAGCTGTTGGCCAACCGTTTTCGAATTCAACCCACCGGAGGATTTTTAGGGGGCGTAACATGCACGAGGTACCTTAAATGATTTTTTTTTCGTCCTTATCCGAGTAGTTTAGTCGCTCGATGAATACTCAGGACATGTTCATCGTTGGAGATGGAGGAGAAATCTACCACCCTATTCGTACTTTGTTTACACAATGAATCCAAACAGTCATCGCCATTAATAGAGGAGCGTCAGCATAGCCAGAGGTGGGCGTCGTTAACCTATGAGCCATTTCGCCGCGTGTTTAATTAACTTACATGGTGGCTTGAGACTGACAGTAAAACGTCAAATAATCGAATGTAAGGTCTGAAAATGCACAAAAGTTGGCTTGAAAACATAACGGACTCGGGGTTAAGAAATCGCCAGGCAAGTGTATGTTGTCAGATAACACGTGACCTACTTTGATAACAATTCCCCGGAGTGGTGCATAACACAGCATTACACAATCACTGGGCGAGAAGAACAAACGAGGAGTGATAGTGATATATCTTGAAACAAGAACATACATGAACACGCATAAATATTGGGAGCCGAGGTGATGCAGTGGTTAGCAGACTTGTCGGTCTGGTATTCAATGGTGGACTGGCCAGATAGGCAGCTTGCCCGATGGCCAGTTGGCCCTGTGAGACCCTGGTGAAGTTTTATCAATAAATATGGTTAGACCCAGTCCGCCACAGCGTGTAGTCTTGTGTTCAAATCCCAATAGACGAGAGATTTTTCTTTGTAAAATTGACTTGTCACACTCCCCTCCATGTCGATCCAGCCTAAAATGCGTACCAGGAAATGTTACGAGAAATAAAGACTGCCGGTGTGATGTAGACCTCATCACTCACTGAGTGTAGATTGATAAAACAAAATGTGAAGATTGTGCCCATGGGGTGTGAAGTGTCCAATCTTCACATATTCTCTACGCAAAATGGGACAATGTGACCAATTCCCTTCCTCGCCGTATTTCCTTCTCAAACAACTTCCAGAACATTCTGAAAATTCAAAATAATGGTTTCCGGTGGTGAATTTGAATAACAAAGCCACAAACAATAGATCGCACGATTTATTGCCTAGCATATTTCGATGCATTTCGTCACGTACATGCTGCAGAAATTACTGTTTGAATATGTGTTGTATATTTCAGCGTGAAGGATTTATCCAATTAGTTCATGTTGTGTGATTTCTGCCCTATGTACCTGACGATATGCAGCGAAATATGCCACGCAATAAATCATGCAATCTATTGTTTGTGTCTTGGTTATTCAAATTCTGATAATGGCCTCCTTCCCAGATTATGATACTATGTCAGGGGGGCTGAGTCGTCTCGAGGTATGGTGTCAGCCTAGAGTGCTGAAGATCCCGGGTTCAAACCCCGGTGAGGACCGGAATTTTTTCACGTGGACTTCCAGTAATAAAAATTTCCCCTGGTCTCTGGGTAGTGAGATCGGACGCCCGTGTCACGTAAAAAATTCCTTGGCAGTTGGAAATCGAAAAAGAGTAGCCTCACAACGCTGCCCTGGTAAAATTTCGAGTTAAATATCTACCCAAAGTATTTCAGGATCCTGGCCGATGCTACGGGGTTCGTGCATTGAGCTGAGTTTCTCCAGACTCAGGTTTTAGTAAGGAGGAAAACGGAGCACTTATGGGTTAAACCCGTATGCCGTGATGTTGATCCAACGACTAAACTAAACTAAACTTATGTTACTATGTCGATGTCACGACCATGCTTGCTGAAAAGTGTAATCTTGGAGATTTGAATCCGGCAGTCAAGCGCTCTAGCCAGCATTGCACTGCGACTCCACACAAAAAAACTAAAAACATATTCAATAGTAGAGAATACTGTCATTAAATACAGAGTGGCCAAACTGCCAAGTGAGGCGTTGTGTTCTTTTCATGCGTAAGATTAACAGTAATGTTATCCAAGTGTCCAATGTATAACACATGGTTAGCATTCTCTTGTGACTGCACAGGGGAGAATTGTTCAGTGTATAATAATTATTCTATTGCACTAATAGTGTTTTGAATAAAGAAATGTAAGGATGTAAATGACCCAGTGTATAACAAGTGATTAATCCAGTGTATAATAATTACTCTATAACACTAATGCAATGTTAAGAATACAGAAATGTAAGTAAGTAAATGACCCAATGTTTAACAAATGGTTAAGCATTCTATTGTGACTGTGAGGGTAGATTAGTCCAGAGAGTTCTTCTTATTTCGCTCTGTATCCCGCAATGGGACAGAGGCCTCACCAACTGATTCCAAGCCATCTAATCTTTAGCTATCCCATGTAGCTCCCTCCATGGCCTCCCCATATGATTTATTTCTGTGTATACTTCTTCGAGTGTGTTAGGTTTTCGTCTATTTTAAGCCTTCGTGTATTCTAGGTCTTTGTCAATTTTAGGTCTTCGTGTATTTTAGGTCTTCGTGTATTTTAGGTCTTCACGTATTTTAGGTCTTCGTCTATTTTAGTTCTTCATCTATTTCAGGTCTTCGTGTATTTTAGGTCTTAATGTATTTTAGGTCTTCGTGTATTTTAGGTCTTCGTGTATTTTAGGTCTTCATGTATTTTAGGTCTTCGTCTATTTTAGGTCTTTGTGTATTTTAGGTCTTCATGTATTTAGGTCTTCGTCTATTTTAGGTCTTCGTGTATTTTAGGTCTTCATGTATTTTAGGTCTTCGTGTATTTTAGGTCTTCGTCTATTTTAGATTTTCGTGTATTGTAGGTCTTCGTCTATTTGAGGTCTTCGTCTATTTTAGGTCTTCGTGTATTTTAGGTCTTTGTCTGTTTCAGGACTTTTCTCTTGTCCTATAGATTCCAGACGAAGGTCTTTCTAGTTGTACTATTCTCACGAATAGGATACATGCTCCAGTTGCTACTAAAACTATTTGATGTATAAGCCCATGGCAGTTGCGGGAAGTTTGAATAAGACGATTTATCATCTGACACTTAATCAATTAAAATATAAAAATGTAAAGTGCCGTTTCTACGCCTACTGGGTATATGGTGCGAGCCGTATAATTTTAAAGATCAATCGGCACTAGACAAGTCATGGCTTCAATATTAAGCCGGTGGAATTTACTTCCCAGAACATGTCCTCTTCCAACTGTAGACTGGGGTGACCTGGGAGTCCTGGTCAGTGTAACACAAAATATCTGCCACGATAAGGATTCGAACATATGATAACGGGGTCGGCAGACTATCCACCACGCTACCTCGGGTCCCTTAATAGTATATAAGTAATGTAACGGATCCTTTTATACGCCTGAGGGCGCATTGCGCATATGGTTCCAGGCCCAAATGGTATAGACCAGTGGTTCTCAACCTTTTTTGGCCCGTGCCCCCCTTCACCATATTTTCAGAACGTCATCCCCCCCCCCCCTTTTCGTATTTCCTACCTAAAAATTTGGCCCGTGCCCCCCCCCCCCCTTTCATCATATTTTCAGAACGTCATTCCCCCTTTCACATTTCCTACCTAAAATCCCGCCCCTGCCCCTACACAGTATACGTAATAATGGAAGCTAAATTTAATAGCACATACTAAAACAAGTCTAGATGTCCACATAAAACATGATTTGTGGGTCTACTTTCTTTATAAATTGAATTTTAGAAAGGTGAGACGAACAGAACCGTACAGTATGAAGGGAAAAACAATATCAAGTAATCGGTCCTTGTATTAACGCGATCTTGAAATAATCTTAATTCCTTTCCCCTTCCCCCCTGGAAACCCTAAAATCCCCCCCCCCGGGGGGGGGGGAGGGGGGGGGAATTCCCCACCGGTTGAGAACCACTGGTATAGACCAACTGGTGATCCATGAGTGATGTGGTTAGTATCAAGTGTGCCGATTTTACTTCCTAAGATATTTCCTGGTATCAATTGTAGCCTGGGTCGATCTAGGAGGCCGGGTCATTTATTAAACTTCTAATATGCCCAGATGTGGAGCGAATCTATGGCTAGAGTACATCGTGACAACGAAAAAGTGAGAGGAAAATAGCGGCTGAGAGAGAGAGAGAGAGAGAGGAGGGAGGAGAGAGGGTGTGTGTGTGAGAGTGTGTGTGAGAGAGAGGGAGCGTAGGAGAGAGTGTGTGGGTGTGTGAGAGCGAGAGGGATGGAGGGGAAGAGAGAGAATGAGTGTGTGAGAGAGAGAGGGGAGGGGAGGAGAAAGAGTGTGAGAGAGGGTGGTGGGAAGAGAGAGAATGAGTGTGTGTGAGAAAGTCAGAGACGGGAGGAGAAAGAGTAAGTGTGAGAGAGAGGAGGTGAGAGAGAGAGTGTGTGTGTGAGAGAGAGAGAGGGGGGAGGGGAATAGAAAGCTTTTGTAAGAGATAGAGGAGGAGGAGGGAGGATGAGGAGTAGAGAGAGAGAAAGACAGAGACCAGATGAACTGATGCTAAACAGTGTGGCAGTATGGCATGGAGGAACGTCTGTTCCAGAAATGAATGTCAGTACACGAGATTGAAGGACAGACATGGTGACCCACACGGCATGGAGTACAAGAAGAAGCGATGTCTCCTTTGGACAGCAATCACTTTCAAATTAATGTTCTGTGACTGGAAACCCGTGGGCAGCCGCTATCTGTGGTTGACTCAGTCACAGAGTTATTAATCTGAGCCAGGAGTGGACCCTAATATAACTTCTCTTTGAGGTTGAACGGGGTAAGGGTAATGGTATGATCGAATGGAAATCAAAGACCATCATTGCAGCTTTCTGGCTAAATAATCCAACTGGACATTAGTGTAACGGCACGAGTGATAGACTCCCTAATAATTTCTGAAAAGTGGTCTATGTCAGTATATGGATATGTAACCGATATGAAGAATTAATAGAACAATTCATCTCTGTCCATGTGCCTCACCAACAGCAGGGGCTGGAGAGCATGAACCAGAACAACCAGCTCCAACACCTGACTCCATGGAACAACTTCCCGGATATGGCAACATTGGCTTTGAAGGAGGTAGGTTTAACTTTAAAACATTGTATTCCCTTATTTAATTTTAAAACAAAAGTCAAAGAAAAATAAATCGCACAATTTTGTGCCTGGATTATTTCACAACATCTCGTAACGCACATTTGGTATGTTGTGACCGCTTTCAGATGTGGTTGTCTGTTGAGATGATACGCCTCGAAGAAAAACTGACTTTTCAAAGCTTGTTCGGTGAGTAATGAAGAAATATTTTTGCATATCCTATTTACAGGACATCGCTGTCAACATTACTATTTTACTGATGTTGTTGATGTCTTGGCAAGTTTACGTTCAGTAGTTATCAACACGTTAAAACTCAGCACGACACAGTCTATGATGAAATTGGAGGCGAGATATTTGAGAAGAATGCTGAAAATGTTAAGGACAGAGAAGTAACTAATGATGCGGTAATGGCAATTGCAGGAGTTACTATAGCACTCATAAAAGCGATACGGAAAATAAAAATGAATTTACATGAGATATTATAACAAAATACGTGAATAAAGAAATTAGCCTTCGGTTTCTTCACAATGTCATTACTCATTGTTCAGCATTCACATGCATACAAAAGAACAGACCACATTAGACCACTACACTACACTACGCTACGCTACGCTACACTACACTATACTGTTTTATACTATACTCGACATACTATACTGCACTACACTACACTACACTGCACTACACTACACTACACTACACTGCACTGTCTACTCTACTCTACTCTACTCTACTCTACTCTAATCTACTCTACTCTACTGAGCTTCCAGGTCGACATACTATACTGCACTACACTACACTACACTGCACTACACTACACTACACTACACTGCACTGTCTACTCTACTCTACTCTACTCTACTCTACTCTAATCTACTCTACTCTACTGAGCTTCCAGGTCGACGCAGCCTAAAGTAGGTACCAGTAAATGTTTTGGTAAATAAAGGTGACCGGCGAGATACTGGCCATATCAACCACGAGTGCCGATTGATATATAAAAATACGTCTGGTAAAATATGCCCCATGCTTCTGAGTGTAGCTTCTTGGGAAAATGGAAAGAATACCATGGACGGACAGAAAAACCAATGACCAGGTCCTGCAAGAAACAAATGAACATCGTAAACTGATTAGAAAAATTAGACGTAGAAAGTCAAAATTGTGATGTCACGTTATGAGAAGAAATAAATTGGAGAACTTAGTGACAACTTTCAAGATCGAGGGGAAGAGAACAAGTGAAAGACAGAGAAGTAAATACCTGGATGGCTTGGCCACGTTGTATGGTAAAGACAAGATCACTATGCTGAACCACGACTCTGGTGATCGAGTGAGATGGCGAAACATGACCGCCCACGCATATCGGCATGGCACATGATGGATGGATGAAGGAATGCGTCTGAAGGCGTGCTAAAGAGAACTTTACTTTACTTTACTTTACTTTACTTTACTTTACTTTACTTTACTTTACTTTTACTTTACTTTACTTTACTTTTACTTTACTTTACTGCATAAGTTATTGATGTTTCTTCCATCAAGCCGCTCTGCCACCCCCCACGTATGATGAAGTCGTTCGTGACCCACTCCCGGACAGGCAGGCAGTCAACAGGTAGGCCCGCTTCTGTCACTACATGTGTCTTTGTTGTTATTTCTTTAACTGTTAGCAGACTTGAGAATGTGTCCATTTTTGTTGCAGTCTAAGAAGCCGTGGCAGTCATTAATAAATCAACAAAGACGAGAAGTGGAATTCATCAGCTTTACAAGGATACGGTCACAAATGACAGAATGGACGTTACTGGAAAACTTCGTCAGCAGATAAACAACACATCGAGCCGGATATGTGTGTGCTGATGAAGGCTTTCTGCCGCAATGTCCATTCTATCACTTGTGATGATTGTGTTCTTGCAAAGCTGACCAGATTCACATCTCGGTTTCCTTGATTTAATCATTGTACGAGATAGCTTCAAATTAAAACCGTAAATGTGAGTTAGAAATTATAATAACGACGCCATTATCTTGCAACCTGTCAATATTGTTGTTAAGGATGTCAAGAGTGTTAAGCAAGTGACATCACAGTGCGGACGAACACAGTAATGACATAAGGCAGTTTAAAAGATGGCCGCCCACTTTTAACATGCACCAAAGTGGAGCAGCATTCTGTTATCCATTTTTTTTTTTAAATCAGTGAAGGGGTGAAACCTATAGAAATTCATCGGGGAATGAAGATCCAGTGTGGCGGTGCATGCCTGTCAGTCCAGAAAGTGTATGAGTGGAGTAGGAAGTTTCAAATCGGTATGGCATATGTCGGGCACGCCAAGTAGTTACGCCAGAGTGGTTAAACACGCGACCAAGAGATTATTTTCTACAGGAATCCAAGCACTTTATCAGCGCTGGAGAACTTGCATTTAAGGGAGTGGTGACTCCGTCGAAAGAAAAATTATATCTTCTTCTTCTTCTGCGTTCATCTGGAGAGCTTTTTAGGACGTGATTGCGTTGTGCCTGTTTACAGCAGAGCTGCGTTCTTGCGCCGTTAGGACAACACATCCGACTTCTGCGGGCATTCGTTGATCGGGTTAACCTTCCCGGGAAAAACATTATATCATTTGTTCTTTACTTTTTTCAGAATATATTCACCCTACAAAAAATTCAGGTTTTCACGTGAATCCCCCCTGGTATTTGATATCGTCGCTGCAGTTCCATCAATTAGCATAATAATTAGTGCGAATATTTGTACTTGCATCATTTGCTGTATTTATTTATGTATTAAAACCGTAAATGTGTGTTAGGTGCTTGACGGCAGAAGTGGAAGATGATGATGATGATGATGATGATGATGATGATGATGATGATGATGATGATGATGATGATGATGATGATGATGATGATGATGATGATGATGATGATGATGATGATGATTTATGTATTTTTTGCTTATGACAAGTTTTCCCATATATTTGTGTCACATATTTCATCCGATGCCACGGTGTAGTTAAGATATTGTAATAGTTACAAGCTATAAAATCACCATGAGATGTGTAGCTGAGAGATTATGGTGTCCGCTGCAAGCTCAGAAGGTACGGGGTTCGAATCCTACCATAGGACTGTGGATATTTACAAGAATCATTGGTGTCTAATAATACCACGCGTCTCCCTGATCTCTTGGGTAATGAGAAAGGATACCATGCTTCTTGGATAATAGGGAACAACCGGACATCTCGTGTGCAAGCTGTATACGTGATAATTCTCACGGAAGTTAGAAATCGCAAGCAATAGACCATGACCCTCAGCTCTGGTAAATTGTTAGAAATTTTACCCATAGGTAGATTTTGTTGTTTGTTTGGCCTTTGTTCGCTTTAAACACAAGCGCAGTCCATACACGTGTTACTACTTCTAGTGCATTGAACTTTTTTGCTTGTAGATTAGATTTCCTTATTATCATTGTTTTTCGCCAGCAGGCGAATCCACTCCGGATTCTGAGGTACTTGTAATTTACATCTCCAAGTCAAAGACGAGAAGTCATCATTTTAGTCCGACTGACTGGTGGAGGAGATGAAATCGCTACGTCGGCATCAGCACATCGGAAGTTTAAGAGCAATGGTTCTTATACATTCAGCCATGCTGACCTCCGCCAATGGGTATACATGGCCCATTTCTCTTGGGTTGACTCTATCTAGAAGAAACCGGACACGAATACACGAGGAAGGCGAAGACGTTACCCTTTCACCTTCATATCTAACTGTGGTGCATTCTTCTCGAAAAGGAAACCAGGAAAACCCAGACGATAAGCACCCTGGAGATTTGAACACGTCACTTTCAGCCGTTCACCTTGTTGAAGACAGCCACTGTGTTATAACGCTAGGCTTGTGAGCCTATCACAGTTTCAGTTGTATTAAGAACATATGGTACAACACGAGTTAGTAAATTAAACTAAAATTGGCAGGTCAGCGTGGCCGAATGGATAAGAAAGCGTGTTCTTAACCATCCGATGTGCTGATACCGAGATTATGGGTTCAACCACTACACCGGACAGCTGGACTAAAATGTTCACCTGTCGTCCTTGACTTAGGGACGTAAATTACAAGTACCTCTGAAGTGGGAGTGGGTTCGCCTGTTGGTGAGGGACAATGTTAATAGGGAAAGCTAATCTACACTCAAAGTTCAGTCCATCACTACTATAAATAGTGTGCATGGACTACTCTTGCGTTCAAAAGCGAGCGAGCGCCAAAAAAAAAAAAAACACACTAAAATTTGTGAGGACATGTATCTTTCCTGTGACAAAATATAGATGTGAGTCCTGGACCAATTCACAATCACTAAAAAAGATAATTTTGGCTTTTGAGCTCAAATGTTACATATGCATTGTTAGAAAATCGTGACATGAGAAGAAGAAAATTACTGAAATTTTACAAGACCCGAACATGGAAGAAACTGGCTCAACATCAGTGTCACGTCTCGAGAACGGAAATATAAGAATATTTTGGTCATATTAAACGTCACAATGGCTTGGAGAGAACAGCGATACGAGGCGTGGTTCATGGAAGATGAGGCAGGGGTCAAACAGTACCAAGACTGGCACAAGACATTGCAGACACGTCAGGCATGAAGGCACATGAGGCGGGAGAACTGCCAAGAGATAGAGAAGAATTTCGGCGCGCCGTGATGAGAACGACGGTTTGCAGAAGACTTGCTGCATGGTGATTGTTCCGTGATCATCATCATCAAGTGCCTTGTTGACTGTTGTGTGCGATCATATTTCTCCACATCTTTCGATCTCCAGCGGCATGTGCTGACCCCTTTCAGTGCTGTTCAGTAAAAATGATATGGAAACACAATACAGAAGTCATAGGAAAGTTAAATCAAATAAGTCTGCTTACCGTCTCCGCAATGAATGTTGACTGCAATAGATCCTCGTCACATTCTGTCTCTTGCTTTTTATCTGCACACTTTGACAGACTTCTATTCGTCCATCTTTTAATGCCATCTTCCAACCTGTATCACTGCCTGTCTCTCATTCCCCAGCTTCCGACTCTATCTAGTGTGGATTTTATAAGAGTGTTATACATTTTCCTGTGGTCAAAATTTTAAAAACTTCCGCCATTTCACTTTTCATTTCCAGTGTCTCTGTCGCTTCAATATTTGTTTGTATTTGTTTCCATGGTATACAATGTATTCGAGTGTACATACACAGTTCAGTGGCCGCTACTTCTTCGCTTGTCTTTCGATGGAAATGCGTCACACCAACTCATGTACCTTAAAGATCAGTATGTCCGACTTCGGCATGCGTTCGCATATAGTTTGCTTTGTCTATACCAATGGTTCTTGACCGGAGGGGAATACCCCCCCCCCCTCTTGGGGGGGGGGGATTTTAAGGTTTCCGGGGGGCGGGAGAATTAAGATTTTTTCAAGATCGTGTACAAGAACCTATTAATTTATATTGTTTTTCCCTCCATACTTTTCGGCTCTGTACTTCTCGTTCTTGTGATATTCATTTTATAACGTAAGTAGATCCGCAAATCACGTTTTATGTAGACGTCTAGACTTATTCTAGTATGTGTTATTAAATTTAGCTTCCATTTTTTACGTATACAGTGTAGGGGCGGGGGAGCGGGGAATTTATAGGAAAGAAATACGAAGGGGGTGGAAGGGGGGGGGGGGGGTTCGTTCTGAAAATATGGTAAAATGGTGCATGGGCCGATACAGTTTGAGAATCACTGCTCTAGACAGATTCAATCCAATGTAACGAGCGATATCTACCCATACAGTTCAGTGGTTCAAACTCGATGTTCTAATTGCGCTCATTGCCCGTTTCTGCTCTATAAAGTATTATTCTGCACATGTATTATGTGACTATTCTCTTGGTAAATTTGATCAGATATTGAACACAAAAGAGAGGCAGCACACCTTGTTAACAGCAACAAAGGAGTCCAGTCGTCGAAAGTTGAGAGAAATACCATATAACAGACAGTCAATATCAGAGATGAGAAGATGCACTGGAGATATATACTAGATATAGACGATCCGAATGTACCCTCTAGGCACGGGGCACGAGAAGCTGTATTTTCCTTAAAGGTTAAATTCAAGAGGATTAACTTCACACAAAAGGTTGCATGTTTTATTGCCTGGTATATTTCGCCGCATCACGTCAAGTGTATGCAACAGAATTATGTATCATGTGAAGTGAATAAATGATTATACCTTGGCTTAAACGCATGATGTTATAGTCACTGTTACTGTTTGAATGTGTTTCATATGTTATCCCCACTTCATTGCACCGGGTTTACCCCCATTTGGTCGGGTCGCAGCAGAACGGCAAGCTGCCTGCTCAGAGCTTCACACAAAACACGAACTCTGTAGCTGCTGCCATGACTACAAGGGATCTACGAACAGAAATTGAATGACACAGTCCGAAAATAAACTCACGGCCTTAAGATAGCAAGGCAGCTGACTTGACCAATGTGTTACGAAGACCTTCTCCCCGATGTAGATTTACTGCATCAGTTAAGTCAGTATTAACTAATGCGTTAATTTTTGACTATAATTTGACAGTATGGCGGCCATCAGTGATCAGGAAGCCAGGGAGGCCATCATGCAACATGTCAGTGAACACTGTTGCTACGGGAAAGGTCCGGCACAAGAGATGCAGTTTACTGAGATGAAATCTTCCAACGCCTTTCATGTTGGTATCCATTTTATTACAAGTGATTTTTGTAATGAAATTTAGTAGTACTGTTTCAAAGTACCGACAATAATGAACTCTGTTAAGTAGAGACGAAAGTAATGCACGGTACATTCTATCGTGTCAAAAATGCAACGAAAGAAATCGTATAGATCCACAATCTAAAGAAATACAAATGCAACAAGACATTCCACACAAAAGTATCTTCGTCGATGTAACAAACACACTTACTAGCAGCTATATAAATGAAAAAGACAAAGATGAATGTTGGGGAATGATAATGAGATTATAAATGGATAAGGAAATGCACTGTTACAATGCTGCATGTCCTATTATATGACGTTGCAATCATGAACGTGTGGGCCTATCCATCTCCTCATCCATCCCCATGCATGCATGGACTGGTGGAAAAGGATATGAATAGAGACAAATAAATCAGCTGCCAAGTAGATATACATTTATCATTCCCTACAAACATACATATAGACAGACACATATATACTGACATACATACAGACAGCCAAATGAATTGAGATACAAATGGATAGAGAGGCGAAGGATAAAACAGATGAACAGGCTGGCATTAAGACAGGCGGGCGGATTGGCGAATTTACGACAGGACAAGAGACAAGTAAACAGAGAAAAAGACGAATGAACAGACAAATAGACAGAGAAATGGACGGGTGCACTGATAGATAAATAGAAACACAAACAGACAGAAAGACAGACGGATGGACAGACAGGCTAAACGACGAGCAGACAGACAAAATGGCAGGCAGAAAGACAGACAGACATATATTATTAAGATTGGGGGTCAACAAGGCAGAATGGATAAAAGCGCTCGCTTTTAAACATCCGGTGTGCTGATGCCGAGGTAGCGGGTTAAATCCCTACACAGATCAGTTGGACTAAAATGTTGACTTCTTGTCCTTGACTTGGGGACATAAATTACAAGCACCTCAGAAGTCGGAGTGGGTTAGCCTGATGACGAGGGACACTGGTAATAGGAAAACTAATCCATACGCAAAGAAATCAGTCAGAGCACTAGACGTAGTAGCATGTTATGGACTACGATTGGGTTCAAAACGCACAAACGAAACAAACATTATAATTAAAGTTGAGCCCGCATAAAGTATTAAACGTTTAACTTTAGTGTGGGATGTTGACAGTATAATCTCCATCTAAGTGTGTATCTTGAAACACAATTGTACATACCGACCTACAGTACCCATAACGTCTGCCCCAATTTGACTATACTTTCTAATGTTTGCAGTACACTCTGGAGACGTTTGGCGAAAGCCGATCAACAAAGTGGGTCAGTAAACCTTACATGGGAGAGGGTATCGTGGTGTCAGGGTCTCCACCTGGCCCCTGGGACATTCAGCTCCAGGCGCCGCAGATGTTTGTTACAAGTACCGTGGAATTAGAAGTCCCAAACACTGCATCCGTCAAAGTAAGTTTTGCAGATAATGTTACGTGCATTCATTTGTACGTCTGCCTCTTCTTGTGCCTTGAAACGTCAATATGAAACAAATCCAAAGAACGCAGCTGTCATCTTGATTTTGCTGACATCTCCATTGACATTGTCTTCAAATTAAGCGGGTGTAGGTCAATATAGTTTTCTATGGACACTACTGCAACCGAAAAAAAAAATGTTTAGCTATTATGTTACACACCTCACATTTACATTCATCGGTATTTCGTATCTTTAGTTTATTAAATATGTAGTGTTTCAGCCTGTTGTGGCCTGTGCGAAGTCCGAAAATTGTTCTATTTTCTGCGGAGGAGTTGGTAATACGCATAATCTTTCTGATGGTCTTGATGCTCTGATTTCCACTCAGATGTATCATTGCTTCTTACAAGTCTTTTGTCCTCGTCACAGATTATGCCTATGTCAGGTTGAGGTAGTTTTCCATCTGTTTTTGCCATCCAGGTAGGTTGCAATGTGAAACTGTCCATTCAGTTACAATTCTTTTGGTTTTCAGACACATTCCATAAGGTCAAATAGTTCTGCACTGTTTCTGCTGTTGGTATATTTGTACATTATTCATGAGAAACATGGTGCCATAGAATGTGGCATCTGCTTTATATTATTAGCAATACAATACGGTGTTGTGGCGCTATGTGGAACCAATACTGTTGCAAGCGAGTGAAACGTGAACGAAAGGCAACAAGCTGAGAAACATATCATGGCAGCAGAAATGTGATTTCTGGGAATATGCAAAGAGTTTCATAGACAGACAGACGAATTGAAGTTTGTGCAGCAGAAGATTGAGCAGATTGTGGCTCGAATGGCTGCAATCAAGGCCGAAACGGAGGAGATTCAAGAAGAGAGAGATCAGCTAGAACGGCTCAAGAAACAGACGATGAATGAAACATCACGAACAGACGACATCAAGAACAAGTCTCAGGCAGAAGAGGAAGCAACAGAAGGGGGAAATGAAAGTGAAAACGAAAGCGGCCAAGAAAGCACGGTGACCAGAAGAGACTACACGCAATAAAGATCAAGAGTTCACATCGTCCACGACACACGCAATCAAGATCAAGAGTTCAAATCGTCTACGACACAAGATTTGAGAGAAGCGAGAGACCACGTAGATACGCAGACAGACCCAGACACAGGAGAAACAGCTGGAGTCACAAGAGGGATGACGACTGGTAGACCACTCCGTGAAAGAAAAACACCACGAGGCGGGGCGGGAACCCAACTATACCAGACCTTACAAGTGTGCGACTCTAACCAGACATATAACACGACAACAAGGAGGAAATCAATACAAATGCGGGAAACGCATAAACTCCAGGAAGCGAAATATGCAGCCCCAAATGCGCTAGCAGAAATAGATACTCCATTTTTTTTAAGGCATATCCTTTTTAACAGGACATCACTGTCAACACCAGCATTTTACTTCTGTTGTTGATGTCTTGGCAAGTTATACGTTGTAGTAGTTTTTCAATGCTTTCTGAATGACAAGCTCCCATACCAACTGGTTAAAACCCAGCGTAACGCGGTTTTCTGACAAATCGGTTGCAGCTGTGTTTCGAACGCGGGTAAGCGGGCTTCAGAATCGCGTCCGTAAGCAGATACTCTATAAAGTCCCTAAATATAGCCAAGCAAGAGATCGCCGGTTGAACGGGACGGGCACACCTTTTTTCCCTAGCGAGCGAGTGTTTGGTTATATTGGGTGTTCTAGCAGGAAGTGGGATATATTGAAGGACTGAAGGATCCAACTCTGGTCCCAAATTCACCCCTAGTGAGAAAATAACCACTATGAAATATCACGAAAGCATTACACCTTGCAGAAAACATGCACAGAAGTAGCAACGGGAAGCCATGTTTCTTTAGATGTGACTATACGCAGAAAGTAAGACATCGTATTATGTATGCCATGTTTGAGGTTCACAGAAGAGTTCTAATCACACACAACGCGCTGCTCGGAACTGGAAAAAAAAATGTATTGAGCATAGACTTTATTTGCATATAGCTATATATACGGAACAAAGTAACAGCAATTTAAAAAAAAAAAAAAAGTTTTCAAACGTGTTATCTCTCATCGTTTTGCTACTTCAGCCTTTGATTTAAAAAAGATGTTTTGGTGTTTCATACTTGTAACGCAAACAAACACACATGTGCACAAACATGGACACGCGTGAACACTCACACATGAACATTCACACATGGACACTCACACATGAACACTCACACATAGACACACATGAACACTCACACAGAAATACACAAGAACACTCACACATGAACATTCACACATGGACACTCACACATGAACACTCACACATAGACACACATGAACACTCACACAGAAATACACAAGAACACTCACACACAAACACACATGAACACTCACACATGGACACACATGAACACTCACACATGGACACGCATGAACACTCACACATAAACACTCATGAACATTCACACGGACACACATGAACACTTACACACAAACACACATGAACACTCACACATAAACACACATGAACATTCACACGGACACACATGAACACTTACACACAAACACACATGAACACTCACACATAAACACACATGAACACTCACACATAAACACTCATGAACATTCACACGGACACACATGAACACTTACACACAAACACACATGAACACTCACACATAAACACCCACACATGAACACACACACACACACACACACACATGATCACTCACACATAAACACACATGAACACTCACACATTAACACCCATTGATCAAACACGGCGGCGAAGTAGTGGGTTCACTTTCCACACCGGTCAGATGGCATTTATGTTAACATCTCGTTCTAAAAGCAAAATAAATAACTGACGTTATACTGATGACACCGTCTTGATAACAAGAGGACACGGGGAACTGCAGGAAGTGATAGATATAGTGGTTGTAGACCTGTGGTTCTCAACCCCCACCCCAGGGGGGGGGGGGGAATTTTAGAGTTTCCACAGGGGGTGAGGGGGAATTAAGATTATTTCAAGATCGCGTTAATACAAGAACCGATTACTTGATATTGTTTTTCCCTTCATACTGTACGGTTCTGTACGTTTCACTCTCAACCTTCTAAAGTTCAATTTATAAAGTAAGTAGACCCACAAATCATGCTTTATGTGGACGCCTAGACTTGTTTTAGTATGTGCTATTAAATTTAGCTTCCATTATTACGCATACTGTGTAGACGCGGGGGCGGGATATTTAGGTAGGAAATACGAAAGGGGGTAATGACGTTCTGAAAATATGGTGAAGGGGGCACGGGCCAAATTTTTAGGTAGAAAATACGAAAGGGGGAGGGGGGATGACGTTCTGAAAATACAGTGAAGGGGGGCATGGGCCAAAAAAGGGTGAGAACCACTGTTGTAGACAGTGACAAAAATGGGTCTTAGCTTGAATAATAGAAAGACAGAAGTCATATGAAAGAAACAGATGTAAATAAATATTTAAATTAAATGACGCTATTTTCATGGCAAGTGCAGAAATCCAGATGTCAATGTGCATAAATAATATAATAAGCAGAAGCATTTAAAAAACTGCATTCTATCAAATGAGGAATAAGTCCTTGTCATTGAAAGCTTTAAAAAGAATTCTTGTATGTTACATAGAATCAGTTTTAACATATTGCTGAGAACCCAGGTCAAGTAGTAAACATGCGATACAATCCCCAGAGATATGGCTTTACAGAATAATGCTGAAAATTCATTAGACTGACAAAATGAGCCATTTGGACACTTTTAATGAGGTTAGTCGCAAATACAACTTACCACGAACATCAGAAAGAGGCAGTCATCATTATTGACAAAATTATAAGAAGACATAGATTGGAACAAGTTGTAAACACCGGAAAGATTTGTGGTAAGAGAGTTACAGGACAATTCTTGACAGTCTCGCGTCATGGCAGGGAGGGGAGTCAACACATGAATTGATCCATGTCGTCAAAGATCGCAATCTGTGGAGAAGCGTGATAGCCCACACCAGCCGGCAAGGCACTTTATGATTATGATGACATCAGACGCATTAAAGTCACTGACACATCACCTTGATTTCCCGAACGTCGTCCATTTCTGGCTATTCATTGTAGACTCCAATTCAGTCCACTCGTTTTGATAGGGTGATGACCAAGGCTCTACCCCGAAGAGGTCTTCTCTTGTTAATATGATTTATATTGTCTGTCCCCAGCCGTGCTATAACTGCCACGCCAGAGGTTACAAGAGATGCTCGTTCTGTTTAGGAGTAGGAAGGGTAATTGTCACTGTCTATACAAGTTACGTTAGTTGCATATCCTTTACAGGACGTCGCATTTAGCCCTAACATTTTTTGGCTGTTTGTGATTTCTTGGCAAGTTTACGTTCATTAGTTTGCCATTGCTTTCTGCAACGATCGGCACTCATATCACTGTATGAAAAACAACGCAAGGCGGTCTGCTCACAAGTCTCCCGCAGCTGTGTTTCAAACGCCGTAAGCGGGATTGCGAATTACCCCTTCGCCACAGAGTCAAAATCTAAACAACTAACTGTATAAACAACCCACTGTCTAAACATCCCACTGTCTAAACAAGACGATATCTAAACAACCCACTGTCTAAACAAGACACTATATAAACAACAGTGTAAAAACCCACTGTCTAAACATGACGATATCTAAACAACCCTCTGTCTAAACAAGACGATATCTAAACAACCCACTGTCTAAACAAGACACTATATAAACAACAGTGTAAAAATCCCACTGTCTAAACATGACGATATCTAAACAACCCACTGTCTAAACAAGACGCCATCTAAACAACCCACTGTCTAAACAACCCAATGTCTAAACATTCCTTTCTCTAAACAACCCACTGTCTAAACAAGACGCTATCTAAACAACCCACTGTCTAAACAAGAAGCTATCTAAACAACAGTCTAAGCATCCCACTGTCTAGCCATGACGATATCTAAACAATACTGCCTAAACAAGACGCCATCTAAGCAACCCACTGTCTAAACAAGACGCTATCTAAACAACACACTGTCTAGACTTCCCACTGTCTAAATAAGACGATATCTAAACAACACACTGTCTAGACTTCCCACTGTCTAAATAAGACGATATCTAAACAACACACTGTCTAGACTTCCCACTGTCTAAATAAGACGATATCTAAACAACACACTGTCTAGACTTCCCACTGTCTAAATAAGACGATATCTAAACAACACACTGTCTAGACTTCCCACTGTCTAAATAAGACGATATCTAAACAACACACTGTCTAGACTTCCCACTGTCTAAATAAGACGATATCTAAACGACCCACTGTCTAAACAACGCACTGTCTAAACACGCTATCTAAACAACCCACTGTCTAAACAAGACGATATCTAAACAAGACCTTCTAAAAAGTTTCTTCACTTGTGAACCATTTTTTCACACATATAAAGATTTCGTGAACTCTTCAACCCCTTAGTGAACGGCGTGGCCAAAAAGTTCAACGCATGGCTCTTAAATTTTGCTGCTGATAGTGGCGTAGTGGGTTCATTATACACACCGGTCAGTGGGATTTATGTTGAAAATCGTTCTGAAAACAATGGCAAACTATTGAACGGAAAATTGTTTAGTAAGTCTCAAACAGCGAAAAAAGTCTGGAGTTGATTAACGTTCACAACCCCGCACACAGCGCTCGAAACACAGTTGCGGGGGATTTGGAAGCCGACCGCCTTGTGTTTGTTTTCAAACAATAGTATGAGCGTCGGTCGTTCAGAAAGTAATAGTAAACTACTTAACGTAAACTTGCCTATTAAATCACAAACAGCTAAATTTGCTGGTATTGACTGTGACGTCCTGTAAAGGACATGCAGCTATTTATTGTTTATGATTAACGTCCTTATACAAGGACATGCAATATATTTCCTTCACCCTACTATATATCAATAGGATTTTCCCTCCCAGGCTTTGGGTGGAAGGTGGTGGAACACCCAGGACCCACGGCTATGTAACGGGGAAAACTACTAATCTATGCCAAATCCTAGCCAATCATTGTGTGTTGCGCTGAATCGTGACATTGTTACGTCATAAGTTGCCTCTGCAGAAAAGTTCCAATACAGTCTTCCACAACCTGCTGGTATCAGAGCTAGGAGAGGAGAAGGACAACTCTGCATCAGTATCCGTGGGCTATTATGCATAATATGTCTGCCTTGTCAGTGAAGGATCGGTTTGATCGAAACCTGCATGTTCAATCCTTAGTTATTTACCTTGGGTCAGGTCTTAGTCAGATATGACTGAGCTACCGTATAACAATAGACGGTACTACCTGCTTTCTGTTAGCGCCTAACGTTGGGCGGCGCTTACCAAACCCGACACCCCACATTGT
>OY992882.1:102620591-102655591 GCA_963921405.1 Cepaea hortensis | reverse complement strand
TATGGAGGTTTGCACTTTATGTATTATCATTACCGTGACCATCGCTCCATAACCTGAACAGGGTCGTGGATACCTAGATGAAAGCATCAGGTCAAGTGGGTCTTCATGATAATACTCCCTATCCTTCGTGGAGATGTCGGCATGGCCGAAAGCATAAGAGCGCTAGCTTTTAAACTTCCGGTACACTGATGGCGAGATGGGAGGTTCAACCCGTAAACCGGCATTAAGCTGGACTAAACGTAGACTTCTCGTTCAGAAATCAATGGCAAACTACTGAACAATTACGAAGAAAATCAACGTGGGGTTGGTCGCAACGTCCTGCAATGGACATGCAAACATTTAAAATTCTTCGTGATATATTAAGTGCAGGAATAACGTTCTCCCGTCAATTCTTGTACCACATTAAGTGCTGGAATAACGTTCTCCCGTCCATTCTTGTCACACATTAAGTGCCGGAATAACGTTCTCCCGCCAATTCTTGGCATGCATTAAGTGCCGGAATAACGTTCTCCCGTCCACTCTTTGAGACGACATCATCTGATGATTGTCTTTGCCTTCTTCTTCTCCGTTGTCATCCGCTGGATGTATAACAGATGACATGGTTGACCCAGGGTGGCTCATGGGCACACCACTATTGGTAAAACCTGTTCTGGGTGACATAGCACGTGCGCTTGTGCACGCACATACACAACATCAACATTTCTGTTATTGTCCAAGTGTTTTTCTTCTTCTTTGTTGATCTTCTGAGCGACTGCGCTTGAACTCCCAAGCCCGTTCTTTTAGTGTTGACGTCACCCTAGTCCTCAAAAGAGGACCCAGGTGAAGTTAGTGTAAAGAATTTTCTACCGACTGGGCACCAAGTACCCCGTCTGCGTGGGAACTGTGTTGATGAGCTCTCCATCCCTTCTCTGAGCCCAAAAACCGCTGGGATGTAAATGCAAGATGAGCACTGGAACACCACATCTGCGAAGAGACACATTAATATGTAACCACCTCATGATTATGCACAGCACATAGAGACTGGCAGGGTTTAGGCCAGGGCTTTAGGCACTGGTTTTAAGTATTTAAGTGTCAAAAGACTCCGTCGCAATACCAATATAATGTTTTAGTCTCGTCTCTTGTACCTTGTCATGTCGATGTGAAGCATAAACAGCGGGAATGTGCCCGTTTATGGGCTTCATGTATCGAGATTCCTATGAGCTCTGCTATTCCCTCTGTACATCGTTTGCATGGTTGGCTTCTTCGTCTGCTTCAATTTGTTATATACATCATTGCTTGTTGTGTTATACTATTAATTGGTAATATAGTTACATGGCCAAACTATTTAACTTGCTGTTTTCTGGTAACATCTAGCACTTTAGTCCGGATTTCTTTATTTCTGATTCTCTCATCTTGGTACATTTAGTATTCTTCTCGGGAATCTCAAATCTGTTGGATGTGATTTTTCTTTTCTCGTTTTCTGTTATTGTCCAAGTTTGTCACTGGTAGCATAGAGTTGGTAGGGAGATGGAACTCTATTGGGTCATATCTAGCCACCGAGGTGGACGTGAAGACTGCGGCCAACTTCTGGGGAAAGGTGCTGGCTTTCCCTCGGTCAGTTACAATGCAGTGGTAACACTAGTAGATGCACCAGGTGCCTAATGTTGGCCCCCTGAGAGTGGGTTGGTTTCTGGGTTGACACACCTAGCAGTATCGATAGGGGATATGCATGACAAATAAACGTCTCAAAGGTGAATGCGCACGACATGAGAAAAATATCCGAGAGTCATGACCCGGACGGGCCTGCCCCCTGAGGGTGTAAAGAAGGTAATGGGACCGAAATATTCGATTAAGGGGGACAGCTTCTGATGATCTAAAGCCTCCTGTCATGCTTTCGGCAGTTTTTACCACTACCAGTACCAATTTCCACATATGCCTGTATCCTCTGGTGTTTCCCAATGTAACAGCTAGGATGATCTCTTCTACTTTATCTGGTCTACTAGAAGAATGTTTGCATATCCTTTACAGGACATCGCTGTCAACATCAGCATCTTTCAGCTGATTGTTGATTTCTTGGCAAGATTACGCTCAGTAGTTTGCCATTGCTTTCTGAACGGCCGGCTCACATACCCCGTGAGTTACCACTGCTGATTCTCACCGTCGTCACGTTACTTACGAGAGTATACGAGATTACAGAGAAAATTCGCTAACCTCTAGGCCAGGAAGCCGGCATCTGGTCTACTACACATTCATATTTTTAGAGTTAGAACTGCTGACAATGAACCTATTAAAACTGCCAGCTTCTGGGGAGGGTTATCAATTTTCTAGTGCCTTTATACAGCAACCATTTCAGCTAATGTCATCTCTTGTACATTTAGCTGCACCTTCTGTGGAGGATCTGGCCAAGTGATGTGCACGAAATGCCAGGGAAGAGGGAATCTCCGCTGGTTTATTCTGTTAACAGTTCAATGGTAAATATCTCCAGTATTTTATGGTGCTATTGCAGACCTGCCAACAGTAAAATTAGTTAACTGAAAAAAACATCAGAATATTGTGTCATTGATTGTTGTGAATTGGTTTATTACTGATGTTAATACTAAAGGAGTCATGGTATCATTGTTAGTATGCTTGCCTGCCAACCCTATGTTCAAATCCATTTCAAAGCAGGGATTTTTAAAAATTCACATGGGACCCAGGTTGACCCCTTAAAGTTGAGTTGTTGAGTTGAGCTAAGAACTGACATCACTGCACTCAGGACATGCCCATACCTGTTCCATCCCCTCATTCAACAGCCAGCGAAGAGTCACACTGCTAATCGTTCCCACCGCTATGTGATTGAAATTCAGTTTTGAGATTCGTCCACAATTCCTGCCAATCCCCCGCAGACCCGCTTAAAGTATTTTATAGACCAATTAACACTCAACGGGGGATGTGGTCAGTATCGTACTAGCTGACTTTACGTCCCAGGATAATTGCTGATACAAATTTTAACAAATCAACCCCGATAGATACAACCCCAACAGTATTATCTCGTGAAATAAATGTATAAGGCTCTAGCTAATTAAAATAGGTCCTCTAAACCGTAGGTAAGTAAAGTAAAGGACCCAGTTAAACACCTTAGCTTTACTGGGCATATGGTGCTTGACCCATATGTGTGTAGATCCATCAGCACCCCAGAGGTGATGGGGTCAATATTACACCAGCCACCATCACTTTCCAAGATATTTCCTGGCATCCAATTTAGGTATGGCCAACCTGGCAGCCCACGTCAATTTAAAAAAAAAATCTGCTTTGATGTAGATTCGAACCCGTGACCACCGGGCTGCAGACGAGTGTCTAGCCACTATACAGACTACACAGCTCTCAAAGTAACTGAAAAGATAACTACGCACCCCTAGTGGTAGAAAATTGATTGCACTTTAAAGATTGTGGTTCAGCAGACTGGGGAGTCACCGGGGTGAGTAACTCTCCACTGAGCTGGGAAAGGCATTCACTTACCTTGGCAACTAGACAATGCTGACGATTGCGGAGGTCATAAACCAATTCATATGGATGTGGAATACAAAGGGAAACCACCACATTATCATTCCCATGAATAAGCTTATGCCATTTTGTAAATCTGGGATGGGGGAATGGCATGTTGAGAAATGTCTTGCTAGTCTTTGGACTGGATAACCTGAAATGTCGCGTGCTAATTCTAGTCTTTCTGTTCTGTGACAACATATGGATAACATTTCTTAAAATGCTGCTGGCCAAGAAAATGAATCATAGTGACATTTTACAAGAGCTGAATATTGAAGACAACTGGCTCATAAACAGCTTCATGTCTCCAGAACTGACCTACTTTGGCTATGTTAAGCGTCATGGTGGCTTGGAAAGAACAGTCTTCTTCTTTTGTTCGCTTGAGATATGTCTATAACTGCAATGTTGTCTCTTGTATGAATTTAACTGTCTTTTTTTTTTTGTTCACTCATAGGTCCATAGAGTTTATCTTCCACTGTCGTCTCTTTAGGCCTGAAGATTTGCCTAGACATGTTGATTTTGGGTAGTCTTGGGGTATGTGCTCTGCTGTCTCGTGAGGGCTGGTCTGGTTCGCTTGATCAGTTCCGCGTCTAGCGTTCGTTGTCTCGGATGGCTGTGTGGGGTGCAACAAAATGAGATCTTCCCAGCCAACGCAAGTTAGCGAGGCAGGCGTTTCGAGAATGTAACCGCATCGTGCAGCCAGGGTCGTGGTTTGAGCGGGCAAAAGAGCAAAATTTGTACGACCGTTCGACAAAGTCTCGATAAGCGCCCACTCTCTCTCTCTCTCGATGAGTAGTGGGCCTGCAGTCAGTAAGCTGGTATAGCTTCTTTTTTTTCGGTCAGTCCTGCCGGCGTAGCATGAAAGCTCGTCGTTAGGCGTCCAGTGGTTTTGCATGTATCACCTTGTACCGGGAGGGCGCGCTTTAGCGATGCTACTCTTGGCTTGCGTGTGCGTGAACGTCTGTCCTGTCAGTCGCCATATGCATTTGTGCGCTGGTGAGGCTCAACCGTAAATCAGGAAATCTGTTCGCAACTTAGACGAGCAATATCTTCTGTGGGCAGCTTCTCGCCTTATATGTGTGTGGTCTGTTCTGGCGGTCAGTCCGTCTTCGGCGAAGAAAATTTGGTTGATCCTATCAGTAATCATACGCTCATTGCTTGTCGCTACGCTTGTCTTAAAACTGAAAACAAAAGGAATGACGGAAGTGCCGTTTGCACGAGACTCCAGGCTAGTGAGTCGATACATACAGGGATAACTGGCCGTGGCAGCCTAACGTCCACTGCATCTGTGTCCGTCTTCCAGTCATCTTGCCATGCTCGCCACTGGAACCAGGTGGACACAGACGAGAGAGCGGGGACGACGGAGTTGCGCGACCACTACCTCGCTATATAAATCCAAAGCGCAAGTCATTCGTTCCTCATCAAAAGATGCAGTGAATGAATGGTCCTTGTCATTCATGACGGACGAACATCGCTCTGCTGTCTGCGACGCCAATCCACATGTATGATTCACCAATCTTGAATTTTGTATACATGTGGTTGCGTAATCTATTGTGTCCTGTTCTGAGGCGCAGAATAATACCTTGTTCTGGTCTGTCCATAATATGGTAGTCATCTTGAGTAGGTTTTGGTGGCTTTCTGACTGATTTGATCATTTGGGGGGGGGGGGGGGGGTGGTATGTAACGGGCACATCAGTCTGTTCTTCTTTTGCTCCTCCTTTAGCCAATCGATCGGCTCTGTCGTTTCCAGGTATTCCACAGTGGGATGGTATCCACTGAATGGTGACCTTATGCTGACTGCTAAGTTCACAAGGTAGTGTCCTTAGTACTGGCAATTTCCCAGACAGGAGCCCCTCGAGTACTGATTTAGCATCTGTCAATAGCACCACAGGTTGTGTACCGTGGTTGGTATTTAGTAATTTCCCTGTTGCTATCTTGACTGTCTCAATTTCAGCATCATAGTTGTTACTCTGGCCGTGTCCCTAGTATTATTTGAGTATTCTATGTACAAGATCACTGATGGACAGAGTGGTTCCTGAAAGAAAATACTGGGGATGACCAGCACAAAGATGGACACAAGAAACTGAAGACACCTTGGGTATGAAATGACAGAGGAACTGAGCAAGCAACGAGAATCTGTTCAGTGAGCAGAGATGAGAGCAACACTGCAAAACATCTGCCACAGGACGATGAACACCAGTCGTGAATGGTGTTTACCTCAAATTTTTATATTTAATTATTTACATTTTTGTTAACTTATTACAAAACTGGTTATTAGTAATATATAAGAAAACAGGATACATCATTAGGTTAATTGTGTAGGTCTTTATTTTATTCTTCTTCTTTTCGTTCATCCGGAGTGTTTTTTCAGATGTGATTGCGGTGTGTCTGTTATGCGCCCTTGGGCAGAAACCCGTCGGCCAACACATCGACTTTAGCGTGCTTTTTTTACCAGGTAGCATTCCTGGGAGACTCTCACTTTTGTGGTGCCATCTGCAACCATGCTGGCCAAGGTTGAACGGTCGAAGACAACGGTCATCCCTCAAAGGAAGGCAGGGACAGTCCATAGCATTTTCCGCCATCCAAGGTTGCTTCCATAGTTGCAGGGCCGACACATAACGCCCTGGATCTGAGCTCACCGAGGGAGATCGTCACGTCCTGTTCATGGCTGCTTTAAATCCTCACTTCAATATATTGGTCATTTCGTTTCCCCGGGTCATTCCCGCACAAACCAGACAGGTTTGCAGACGGCATCCACTCAGCGAGTTTTCGGACATGTGCTTGTCGTTGCGCCCATCAGAGCTTTTCCAGGCACAACAGACATTCGGAACACTACCCAGTCAGAGCTGTTCCGAACAAGAGCGGCATTCGGGAACTAGGTAGTCAGAGCTGTTCCGAGCACGAGAGACATTCGGACGAGACATTTCACTCGGACGTAATTGCGTAGTGTCAATTTTTAGTTTGCCACCCGTAGGACGACACTTCCGACTTCAGCGGGCATTTTTTTTAATGAGGTTAGCCTTCCTCTGGTTTCGAGGCACGTTGGACTGTTGTGATGTCGCTAACATCTCAGCTGCTCAAGCCAGAACGATATCGTGGTCGGCCCTCAGGGGAAGGCAGGGGCAGACCATGAGCATTCCCTCGCTATCCAAGGAGGCTTCCATAATTGCAGAGCCGGCACATATTGCTCTGTGGCTGGGCTCACCCGAGGAGTTGCCACGTCCTGCTCATGGCTGCTTTAGTTCCTCACTTCCATGTGTTGGGCAACCCGTTTGCCACTGATCGCTCAAGCACACACCAGGGACGGTCAGACTGCAAGCGACACCCACTCGGTAAGCTTTTGCTTTCGACTTCGGACCACGCAATAGGTTCGCTCGCCGTGCGTTCAATTTTGCGTCATTGAGACGTTCTTCCACTTTTGTCTACACTCTATGAGTTAGATACAGTTTTCGTAGCCATTTTCTTCGACTGGGGCACTTTTTTGACTTTTTGTACTCGCTCACGAGGTAGGCTACTTGTGCTGCCGGTTCAGCACCTTACCTTCGTGCAGCGGTGAACGAGGAACGGCCTGGCCCTCTCATACGGGAATCTCTCATATCCCCCAGCTGAGAGTCTTCGAATTTCTATCAGACCTGAGCATGTAGCTTGCTCAGTATCACGCCTTTATTTTTCGAAAGGTGGCTATCGGCCCGGCTCGCAGGTCCGAGGGTTTGTGGCTTAGAGGCGTTCAGCCACAGCCCTCGACAGGGAGCCTTTAGTGTTTTGTCCGGACCAAGAACTTCTGCCTTCGTGCGCCTGATTTAAATTTTAGACTGCTATCCTCAGTCTCACCTGCAGAGCAGCGGGTTGTGTCTCTCTTAGTCTGGTCCCTATCCCATATGCTGTCCGATATGTAGTTTTTCGCCCATCGGCAAGCACATGGGGTCGATGGGACACGCAAGCTCCCTCACCACGGCAAGGTGGAGACACATCGGGGGAGTTATTTTATTGTATTACTGTTTGTTTATTCAAGGACAAATCATCTGGATGACCATATTATTGAAAGAACAGCTCTACCCGATGAGTTGATCAGGACAGTGAGAGGGCAGACAGCATTTGAGGAGACTTATCCTAGGGTAATTCAGTGTTTTGTCATTGAATGGATGTAGATGACTGATCAACAAAAGCTTTGTTGATTTCTTTGCTTTTTGTAATGGAAATTAAGTGTTTGCATTGTAAAAATGGTCTTTGTGATCCTATTTCAGTAATAAGTAACTGAGTGCATGGAATTGTGAATGGTTGAGTGGATTAGTGGAAAGCAGAGTGGAGTAGTGGGTAGCTGATGGGGTAACGGGTTAGTAAGTGGAGAAGTAGATTACAGTAGTAGATGGCTATGTGGAGTAGTGGATGATCCAGTGGAGAAAAAAAATTAATAGATATACAAAAAATAGTTTGTTGCATATCCTATACAGGGCGTTGCAGTTAACCCCAGCAATTTTAGCTGTTTGTGATTTCTTGACAAGTTTAAGTTCAGTAGTTTGCCATTCCTCCATGAATGACCGGCACTCACGCCTCTAAAAAAAAAAAAAAAAAACCAACGCAAGGAGGTCTGCTGCCAAATCATCCACAGCTATGTTTCAAATGCGCTGTATGCGAGATTATGAATTGTGTCCGTAACCCCATCACCACAGAGATGGCGCCATCTGGCAAGGGAAGCAGTAATTCATATGTAACAGAGTAATGAATCAACTGCAAACTCAAAAGAATATATAAAGCAAACTACAACACTCGGAGTTCTTAATTAAAACTAAGGCTATACAAACAGACTGAATGAAATCTATTTTGTTTTCTTTTGTTGTAAAATAGGATAAGATAAACTCGTTACACGTTTCCAACAGGTCAGAAATAATTTTAAGTATTGTGTGTCCTGCTAATTATTTGGGTTTTCCTGCTTTGCTTTTCATTCTTCTAAACTCCATCATCTCTAATAGAACACATATTGTACAGTATTTTGATGTTTTTATATTCTAATTGTTTCAATAAATCATTGTCAGGTATGGCCTGTGAACCATTTTCCAGAACAAGAAATAAATGCTGCTTCCAATAACTTGGTCAGCAGACATGCAGGACAATTCACAGCAGAAAGGATTCTCATGCAGGTACATTCTTTATGCCAGTGTTTTTCAACCTTTTGCGTCTCAGGATCTCATGAACAACAAGATTTATCGGCAGTATTTTTTTTTGATAATTGGTCAAAGCTCTAGGAATTTTGTGGTATTAATTCTATGTTGTTAGCAAGAGATTTTGAAAAAGCTTCGTTACAATGTAATTTTTTAAAATTTAATGTGAAATAATTATACATTCAAGAAAAAGTATACATAAAGTGCTGTTTGAAAATTCTTACTATAACAAAGAAAACAGTAAAGATTGGTTGACTGGTTGGTGGATCCGGTTGAAGACAGTTTTAATTTCGATGCACTGGCACTCAGGTCAAATGAGACCTGAAAGGACTAACATCTACCAGAGAGTGGTTGGTTTAGAGGTTTTTCTCCCGAACAAAGTACCTTTTCCAGAGGGACGGTATTGCATAACCTCTCCAAGCTCAAGAGTCTGTGGGGAGTGCAAGACTGGAACTGGAGCTAGATCTGCATGAGAGGCATATTAGGATGTAAGCAAATTGACCTAGATCGATAATGTAACTTCCACAGGTTTTAGGTACTTCCTTGTCAATAGACAACCCAATGTCCAGAGGGATGAAAGAGGAAGAGAACAAGGGAAAGGCATAGAAGTAAATACCTGGATGGCTTGGCCACGTGGTAGTGTCAAGACAAGAACACTGAGCTGATCCACGGCTCTGGTGATTTGAGCGAGATGGCGAAACATGACCACCCACGCTTATCAGCATGCACATGATGAATGACAGTTTTTGTTAGATTACAACAAAACATGAAAAAATTCACACTTTCACCCATGTAGAGATTAGAACAAGAATTGCCACAACATATATAACGTTATGTAAGATGGAAAACAAACTTAATAGAAGTCATAAATTACAGTGAGGAAAGGAGTGTTAAAGTGCTATATAGAGCCTGTACTGTTATATGGAAGTGAAACATGGGCAATAAGTAATGAAGATGAGAAACATCTAATGATAGCAGTAATGAGAGTTCTGAAGAAAATGCACAGAATCCCACGATTGGACACAAAAACAAAGAGGCAGTCCTATTATAGAACCAGTTGAAGACTAAATTAATTAGACACGGTTATAAACTTGAAAACTTGGTGACAACTGGCAAACTTAGTGTGAAAAGAGCCAGGGAAAGACAAAGTGATAGGATAAGAAGACTAATGCATGCTGCCATTGCTACTGTTGCTCTTGTATGCCTGCAGAAGTTGGACTTCCATTTAACTCTTCTGAGTTTAACAAGCACTTTGGCCAGATCAACGGTTTCCCATTGAACACCAAAATATGTCCATTGGTTACCTCAAATACCAGGTCTGGCAGACTTAGAGGCAAATTTCTTGAGGTGTATGTAAAAGTAAAGTAAATGACCCTCTTACACACCGTGAGATTATTGAGCATATGGTGCTAGCCCCATGATGTGGTCATTATCACACCAGCTGTCTTTACTGTCCAAGATAGTTCCTGGTACCAGCTTTAGGCTAGGTCAACCTGGGAGCTCAAGGCAATTTTTAAAATCTGCCAGTGTGATTGTGGACCCATGACCACTGGAGCTTCAGGCAGGCATGTTAGCCACAGCGCTACTATAGGTAACCTTCCAGAAGTGTACACGAATATAAATACAGACAATATATATGGAGACAGACAGAAATGTGCAGTCAGCTACTGCTTAGCAACAACCCCAATTCTTATGTTGTGTTTATTATTATATTCCTCAGCGCCACAGAGTCCGTATAATCCCTGTTACAGAAATATTTTATAATTACAAGAAGCAGCAGAACTCCACATTCTTCGTCTATGGCGAGGAACACAAAGTCTATGCTCCAGATTACCCAGCGAAATGCTGTTGGGGCTGCACAGTTTTGTAGTCCAGCTATACTTGAAAAACTGTTACCTTCTTGTTGGAATACTCAAAGTCAGAATCTTTAACAAACATTTATTGTAAACATGTTTTTAGAACCTAAGTTTGCTATGGTAACTGAAACTACTAAAATTATGAAAATACACTGAAGAACAAAATATTATTAATCAAATCAATAAGAATCATTCACAAAAGAATGGAGTTCCTGTAATGTTAACTAATTATACGTTGTGTTTGTCTTTATTCATAAGGGTTCCTATACTATTGTTTCTGCCGTGTTGTCTACTCTTGAAAGCTCAATGTTGTTCCTGTTTTCTTCTTTTTAATTCTTTGGACATCAACAACAAATAATGACAAGATTGAGATTTCTTCTTCTTTTCGTTCATCCGGAGTGTTTTTTCAGATGTGATTGCGGTGTGCGTTAGGCACCCTTGGGTCGAAACCCTTAGGTCAACACATCCGGCTTCTGCGTGCATTTTTGACCAGGTTAGCATTCCTGGGAGACTCTCACTTTTGTGGTACCGTCCACCTCCCAGCTGGTTGAGTTGGAACGGTCGAAGACTTCACAGTCATCCCTCAAAGGAAGGCAGGGTCAGTCCATAGCATTTTCCGCCATCCTGGGTGACTTCCATAATTGCAGAGCCGACACATAATACTCTGGTGCTGGGCTCACCGAGGGAATCGTCACGTCCTGCTCATAGCTGCTTTAATTCCTCACTTCAATATATTGGGTACCTCGTTAACCCCGGGCCGTTCCCGCACAAACCAGACAGGTCTGCAGACGGTATCCACTCAGCGAGTTTTCGACACGGACATGTGCTTGTCGTTGCGCCCGTCAGAGCTGGTCCAGGCACGACGGACATTCGGAAGACTACCTAGTCAGAGCTGTTCCGAACAGCAGCGGCATTCGGAAACTAGGTAGTCAGAGCTGTTCCTAGCACGAGAGACATTCGGACGAGACAGACAAGCATATGACTACTGGCAGGATCAACCAGATATCTATCGGACAGACGGACTATTCACGCACACGCAAGCCAAGAGTAGCATCGCTAAAGCGCGCCCTCCCGGTACAAGGTGATACATGCAAAACCACTGGACGCCTACCGACGAGCTTTCAAGCTACTTCGGCAGGACTGACCGGGAAAAAAAGCTATACCAGCTTACTGACTGCAGGCCCACTACTCATCGAGAGAGAGTGGGCGCTTATCGAGACTTTGTCGAACGGTCGTACAAATTTTGCCCGCTCAAACCACGACCCTGGCTGCACGATGCGGTTACATTCTCGAAACGCCTGCCTCGCTAACTTACGTTGGCTGGGAAGATCCCATTTTGGAGCACCTCACACAGCCATCCGAGACAACGAACGCTAGACGCGGAACTGATCTAGCGAACCAGACCAGCCCCACAGATTGAGATTTTACTACTAGTACGTATCTGGGCTTGACTGAGTCTCACATCGTGAATACCTAGAAAATTCCTAAATTTTCTGGAAAGTAAATGTGGTAAGAGAATTGTGAGTTAGTATATATGAGACTTAACAGTTAAGGCAGAATCTGTCAGTGCCGCTAGAAATATCAATTGTAGAATGCTTAAGGCCACTGTTTAATGTCTTCTCATCTCTACTTCTTTCTTATACTCTTATGAGTGCCAAACAATACTTGAGAAATTGTTTATGTGCTTCTTGACATCACTAGTGCGTTTTATATGCTGCTATGAAATCAATTTTGCTGCTTTATTTTTTGGCATGTGATTACTGTGATTTGTTGCTTACACAGTATTTGTCAAAATGTTTTCATGCTTGACATAAGTGAAATACATTCTATACAAAGACAGCACTCATGTTTGTGATTATATTTTGACTGTAAAATATTTTTTAAAAGACTGGGAAAACGGCGATAGTGAGAAAATGACCAAAGCACTGAGACAGAGACCATCAGGCAGTGTTTCTAACAAAGAATAATGACTGAATGGCAACAAAACATCACATCTTGCATATGGTGTTAAATTTGTATGCACCGATGCTTGTACTTTCAGTCTCTAAGGAACACAATTGTGTGTGTGTGTGTGTGTGTTTGATTCATAACAGTACCTCCTGTTCAATCAGTGAGAAAGATCACATCTTATGTGGTATTACATTAGTTCGCACTAATGGTGGTACTGTCAGTCTCTATGGGACACGCATGTCCACTTTGATATGTAAACCACATCAGCTTTGATTGGTGACAATGTCACTATAGCAATTGGAGAATGAAATATCATAAATCTTCCGTATGGAGACATATAAGATCTAAGAGTATCACTTCACATGACCTTTAGAAAAAAGACATGGTATGAAAATGATCTTGCTAACTGAAGTGGAACGGAATCAGCAACGTTATTTAGAACTTCCAAAATTAAATTCAAAGCTGCTTACCAAAACAGTCAACAAATGGCTGGCTACAGACAAATAAACAAAAGTGAATAAACAGAAATGGTCAAGATTTGCGGACAGAAAAACAGTTCAAATATTTAGGATCTACTGTGAACTTGGCGTAAGAACATGAAGTGAACAAAAGAACAGCAATTCTAGCCAGGCAATGACAGTTACAAGCTTATACTGTTGAAAACCAAGATCAATATTACAGGCACTGCCCACTTCAGTATACCTGTGAGACCTGGACATTAAATTATGATCTCGAAAAGAAAATGTAAGCAACTGAGATGAAAGATCTTTAGAGAAAGATATAATCCTGTCACAAATGTCAACATCATCACGTGTCCTACAAAATGGCCAGTGTGTTCATGCATCAGAACAAGTTCTCAGGCTTCTATGGGTTTTATTTCTCCATAGCACCATCTTAGAGTATCCAGCATCATTTATCTCAGTCTGCCGCTACCTCTGATCTTTCCAGGCGTCACAATGTTTCCAATTTCCTCTCTTCACAATATGCAACCAAAGAACGAGTCAGTGTCTAGAATATCATCAGATGTATCAGGCCATACAACCACCCCTTAACGCGTAAAAACCTGCAGACTTCAGAAATGTCATGAAGAGCAACAGGGTTGTCCAGTACTACAATTAATGCCAGGAAGAAGAAACGGTCTTGACAGAAAATATTTAGAAATGAATAGGGAAAACCCTGGAGAAAATTGACAACAGACAAGTCATACAGAGTGCAGTGAGGTTATGGTTCTGTAAAGACATAAGCTGTGAAAGAAGGCAAGACATAAACAACTACATGCCGACTGAATTCAATTTAAAGAGAAACAAGTGATAAATGCAGCAGCTGCAACAGTGCAGGGACTAGCATGTTTTCCTGCCAGCACATGGGTCATGTGTCAGCATCCCCATTCAAGGCAGATTTTTAAAATTGACCTTAGTCGCCAGGTCAGCCCAATGGGTACCAGGAAATGTTCTGAGATGTAAAGGCATCCATGTTAAACTGACCACATCATCCATCGAATGCTGATTGGTCTAGAAAATTCTGGGGCTAGCACAAAGTACCCAATACATCGCAGTGGGGGAAAAAAAAAAAGGTCCTTCACTTTTCTTTAAATTGATAAATGCAGAAATGCAATCCGAGAACACCTTGAAAGACAGAGGAGATCATTTTAAAAGTGGCAATGATTATCGGATCAGTAAAGACTAAAGTGTCAAAGTTTGGTAAGTCATGCAGCAAGGAGTTCTGTTGGCAAACAACTTGGGAATGTTTTTGTTTAATATTCCCCCAGGAATGCTAACCTGGTTAAACAGACACCGCAATTACATCTGGGAAAAAGAAACACTCTGGATGAACGCAGAAGTTTAATATTCATTTACAATAAACACCTCCATCAGGAAACAAAACCAACAATGTGTAACAATTCAACTTTTTTTTTATTCCTGGAGTAAATTCTTTCCAAGAAATGTGCTTTTCTTTTTCTAAACTATATATCTCATAATTTTTGTCATGATCAACCTGTTTACCAATTCATGGGAGACTAGTGGCATCCAATCTAGCAGGTGAGAACTGGAATTGTTGGCCAATTTTGACCAGGCTTTACTTGCTTTCCAGGCATAGGAAAACAGGATAGTAAATGGTTGGTCTAAATATAAGTTCTAAAAAGTGGAAATTTATTTTTAGTATCATATCTGGAAGATAAGTTGAACTTAGTTATCTACAGATAAACTGATACTAGCCAGCTCTGTGGCGCAGGAGTTTTGGACACAAATCATAATCCTGCACACAAATCATAATCCTGCACACGACGTTCGAAACACAGCTGCTGGCGGTTTGGCAGCAAGATTGGGTTTCAAACAATAGTATGTGCGCCAGTCGTTCAAAAACCAATGGCAAACTACTAAACGTAAACTTGCCAAGAAATCACAAACCAGCAAAATATGATGCCCTGTAAAGGAGATGCAACTAACTTTAACAGATAAACAAAAATTATGTAGTGTAGAAAACATCAGTCTTTTTTTTTTTTTTTTCAAAGTGTAGACAAATGTTTCAACTAGTGTTTGTGCAGCATAGCAGCAATTGACCTTTTGGCTAAGATCAGTGACAGGACAGAGAAAATCTAACAAATACCGGACCACTGACAGCAACATATTTTTTCAATATGCTGTCTAGTCTCTTTACATAGGAAAGCTGTTTCGGAGGGGAGGGCCTAGACAGTTAACGTTTTCTTTATAGGAGTTGTTTGCCATATGGGTATCTTGCATCTTTTAATGCAAATATTTGAAACACCAGTTCATGTTACAATTAGTATAAAATTATTTTCACTCCTCTTGTGAAATTATTCACTAGAAGTTGGTGCCTTCAAGCAATTCACTTTCATGTTAGTGTCATTACTAAAAAATAACCTACATCATGATGACTTGCTTATATGGAAAAATGGATAACATCATTTACAGCAAAATTAGGAATTATAATGCAGGTACTGAAGAATTCTAAAGTCAAACAAAGATTTCACATGAAAATCCACACTAAGCAATCTATAATAACCCACATATTTGTGATTAGATATAAAATTATCCGATAATTAACACATAACTATACGTTATTTTTCCTTCCTAATTAGGTCAGATAAAATACCCGGTAGACAGGTCAGATTTTCCTCGTATTGTCCTGCTGGTGACGATATACCATTAACATGGGTCTATGGTAGTTTTAAAGAATAAGTATCCGGTGTTTAAAATTGACCCATGTCCTTCACAGGACATCACAACCAACCCTGACATTTTGTTGGGTTGTTTCTAGGGAGTTTTAAATTCAGCAATTTGCCATTGATTTTTGAACCGACACAAAAACCATTGTGAAAATAAGCACAAAGAGGTCTGCTTCCAAATAACCTGCGACTGATTTCAAATCCGATATGTGTTTGTGAAACTATGTATTCACTGCTCCGAAGAGACATATGCCAGCAAATATCCAATTATCATATTATTTCCACCACTGAAATTATAAATTGGCAATATGGGAATTCCCATTTCTTCCCTCTTTTTATTTTTGCGTTCGCTCGCTTTAAACTCGAGCATTGTCCATATTACATACTACTACTGCCAGTGCACTGGGCTGATTTTTGTGTGTGGATTAGCTTTCACTATTTCCAGTGTCTTTCAACATCAAGTGATTTTGAGGTATTTCTTTCTTTGTAATGGATTCCACTTGATGCGATAAAAAAAATTAACATCTCTACATACGAGAAGTAACATAGGCACTTGAATGAGGTACTGTTGGATTACAGTTATCAAAATCTATCCAATTATGCAGGTTTTATCATTTTTAAAAGTAAGAAAAATTTAACAAAAACTTTGTGTTTATGTAACTATTCCTTAATTATTCACATTTATCTGGGCATTATCTGTGAAGGAAAGGTGGTGAGGAGGGAAATTGGTCACCTTACCTCAGTAGACCATGGCCTAATATATGTGAATGTCTAACATGATGGTAGTATCTTTAACTTACATAAATCAAATATAAGAACGATGATACTGCAAGTAAGAAAACAAACATCGTGTTATGTAAAATCATAAAAATTAGAAACACATTTGAAAGCATAATATAACCACACTTTTTTTGATCTGATTGTGTCCACAATCTCCCCTCAATTCTAGACAACTGTTCAATGTGAAACAGGCTGCAGCAAAACAAAGTGATACCAAATAATATAGTTGGAATATTGATTGAAACAAATGTTTTTTGGCAAAACCCAATTGTACTACCACCGTACATTTTGAAGATCAAGTATCCTACCCTGGCAATGACCCTGATATTCACATCTCCCCTGACAAGACATTTTCTGGTTTTTTTTCTTTTTTTGTTGGTGGGGGTGGGGGTGGGAAGAGAGAGAGAGAGAGAGAGAGAGAGAGAGAGAGAGAGAGAGAGAGAGAGAGAGAGAGAGAGAGAGACAGACAGACAGACTACAATAAAGGTTAGGCATATCTATCATAGTTTACTGTGAAATATCCTGTCATATATGAAAAAGATAGCAGTGAATCTTGGAATGTGAGTGAACAAATTAATAAGAGCCTGCAGGGAGCGGAAATGTGGTTTCTGAGACGTCATGTTGCGAATAACTTGGTCTGCTGGAGTTCCTAACAACGATTGCTCAAAAAGGGATTTAAAAAAAAAAAAAAAAGAGTAAAAAAAAAGAGTAAAACAATAAATGTAACTATAAGAAAAAGACAAACAGTATTCTTCGGTCATATAATCAGAGGACAGACCATGGGAAACAGTTATGACAGAAGATCAGCAGTAGGTGAGCAAGAGAAACAATACCGGATGTTCTATGACGGACACATGGAGGGCTATCATCAACAGAAATGATCCAGACCATAAGGAACAAGATCTTTAGAGAGACAAAAATACCTAAGCCCTTTGGCAAGGCACATGATGATCTATTTAAAGAATACACTAACATTGAACAGTTTCTCATCAGTAAATGTATTAGATCATTAACTCTTTCAACCCTATTATTTTCACATTTGGACACCTTCAATGAACACAAATGTGGATTATGTAAAAATGTCATATTTATTTTAAAACATGCATAAGATGAAGATCTACTACCAAAGCTCGCCATCACGGTCCTTTGCAGGGACTTCTATAACTCTAGGCTTGTCAATAATTCGAGCAGTGCGGCTTCCCCTCTCCACAATACCAATAATCCAGGACTGGTAGCCTTCTTGTTTTTCTATATCCTTGCAGAAGGCAGCCGCCTGTTCCCTGGGCAGAGCTATGAGCAGACCACCTGATCAGATATGCAAATGTAGAAATATCAGCTGCCAAACAGACAACTCTATGCAACACTTACACGACCATTGAATTCTTATTAATATACGAGGGGACTTCAAATGAAAACTTTAAATTTGTGTGTGTGAATATATTCTGAAAAAGTAAAGAACAAATGTATCATTTTTCGATGTGGCTACCGCTGCGTTCAATGCAAGTCTCCAGCACCAATAAAATAGTTGGATTCCTGTATTTTAAAAATTCTCTCAGTCGCGTGTGTAGCCACTCTTGCACCACCTGCTGTACCTCTTCATCGGACTGAAAAGTTTTGAAACTTCCAACTGCATCCATACACTTGCAGGATTGACAGCCATGCATCTCCATATTGGAGCTTTATTTGCCGATGAATTTCTACGTTTCACCCCTTCACTGATCGAAAAGCAGATAACATAACACTGTTCCTCTTTGGTGCATGTCATAAGTGGGGCGGCCATCTTTAAACTGTCCTTATGATGTCGTGTGCTTAACACTCTTGATATCATTAACAATATTGACAGGTTTCAAGATAATGGCATGGTTATTGTAATTTCTATGACACTTTTAAGGTTTTTATTTCAAGCCACCTCGTATTAATCCTGACCATAGCAATACTAAGGTTAAATACTATTAAGAAACTGTGGAACAACAGCAAACAAATTAAAGTAACATTTCTTAGAACATGCATCGTTCCTGTGACATCATATGGATGTAAGTCATGGACTATTTCACACAATCATCTAAGAAGAACATCAGGGTTTTAGAACTGAGATGTTACAGAAAAGTTGTTAGAATATCATGGACCAAAAAGAAGAAAAATACTGACATTCTATATTATCTCAATATTGAAGAAAACACACAATACCAAATCTGAGAAACTGAAATACTTTGGCCATATGTAATACCACTGTGATTTGAAAAGAACAGCGATTTGACAGCATGGTTCCTGGAAGAAAATGTAGCAGTCGACCAACATATATATGGACACCTTAAGCTTGAACATTCATACGGCAATAAAGCTGGCACATGATCCAGAGCCTTGTTGGAGGGCCACAAGGAGAATGATATTTTCCAAAGGACCCACTATATGATGATGAAAATATTCACTTTCTGTAATGTCACCAGCGTTTGTGAGAAATGTTTTCTGTCTACATATTGACTATTCATATTAATCACTAAAATTCTGACAAGGAGAAAGCAAAGTTCCTAAATGTCTTTTAGTTGCATGTGGGTGCCATCTCAATTTTTAAGCCACAAGATTGCCACAACAAAATTATAAATAGAAATGCCACTCAAAGAGAATATTTACAGCAATAAAATCTCTTATGCAATTTCTTTCCCGTCACATTTCTTCCCAGACAATTCTGAAAATAGTCTGTTACTCATTTTTGAGGCTGTGTCGATCCCAGGGCTGTACAGGTTGGAAACAATTATTTTACCCCTCCTGGGGATTGAGCCCCAAGCACTGTCTTGGCAGGCAAGCACGCTAACCCCTAAAGCTCCAATGATGGAATGTTTAATGACAGTGTGATAGCCAGGACAAGACAAACATCTAGTCAAAGAAATAACCCAGCAATCAGAAAGTTACTGAAGCACTTAAAACATGAGATGAGTTAAGAACCAACATCGCTGCTCTTAAGACATTCCCATACACACCCCATTCTTCTTCTTCTGCATTCATCCGGAGTCTTTTTTCGGATGTGAGTGCCTTGTGCCTGTTTACAGTGATACTGCGCTTTTAGGCCGACACATCCTACTTCTGCAGGCGTTTGTCGGCCAGGTTAACCCTCCCGGGTCTCCTCATTCAAATTTCAACCCTCGTTCAACAGCCAGCGAAGAGTCATAATACTAATCAAAGACTTAAACAAAGAGAAGCAAGCACAAACCTGATGTTTCAGCAGACGTGCCTTGCAGCAGACCAAACAAGTTCCCACAAGCTTTGCTGATAGCAGCCATCTTTGCAATGACAGGTAAGTTGTGTATTACAAAGCCAACTTCATTTTTCTGAACCTTTGCCAGGTTGTTGGCATGGCCCAAAAGGCCAAATCCTGTGACATCTGTGGCACCATGAGCATTGTACTTGTGCATCAGTCGTGCAGCTGTAGGAGATAAATATACCAGAAAATCGGGTGAAATCAATTTAAAATATAACTGTGATGGTCATCAGGAAATGATAAATAGAGAGATAACTCAATATACTATAATTTTTCAACTTTGGCACTTATCGTAAAGGATGAATCTAAAGATAAAATATATAAGAGGATTCACCTATTTGGCATGCTCATTTTTATTTCTAACAGTTGAGGGGTTTTTAACATGCACAACGTACATATTGATTTTCAGAGTATTTTGTCATTTTCTGAGAAGACTTCCATGGGGATTAGGGGGAGTATAGCACCTCTTTATTATTTTACAAAGATTCCATACAATCCAGACAAGAATCGAACCAGGTCTGCACAAACCAAAGGCAGGCACCATAAAATTCTAAGCCTTACATTTAATTTCCAATAATGTGACAGCGAGGGGATCTGGCCGACGATCGACGTTCAGAGGAAAGGCGAGATGGACATATAATCAGATTGCTACTGGTACTATTAGTGTTGGAACTCTTCGCTGACTGCTGAGGATGGGGACGGAGCGCTTATGGGAATGCCCCGAATGCTGTGATGTTGGTTCCTAAATCAATCAATCAATCAATAAGAAAATAACTGTACGATTAGTGTATGCAATCAACCATATCTATGGGATTACTTTTACCAGCATAGCGCAATCGGATAAATAAATGACCTACTGGATTATCTTATACCTTTAAACTACACGCACAAGATTTTTAAAAAAAACATTACCTGTAATGGATTTACCTTCAAACCTCAATATTATGTATGCTTGCTTGTGTTCACTGGCTATGAACTCCAGCACAAGGTCCTGTATGTCGGATGAAGACATCCTGTTGTCCAACGTTAGTATATCATACAGGACTGAGGTTTGCGTGAGTATCCGTTGTCCCATGTCTGGCTTATTGGTGTGCAGACTAGTGGTTCTTCGATGTGCAGGCACCTACTCTCAGACTTCGGAAGAATCAGTGATTCTACTAGTTAGCCAGGACCCTGAAGGGACCTGTTGCCCAGGACGCACGACTAGGACGTGTTAGTAGGTCTTGCCAATATAGAACCTGTCCCTGGTGCCTTGGAAACACCTCTGCATCCCAATATTATGTATATAATTACCTCTATCTCCCAAGAGCAAATAACAAATTACCTATACTATAAGATTTCTTTAATCTTAAACCACAAGTAAACAAGCATATTATCTATGGGATTACTTTCACCATCAAACTACAAGATAAAAATACAACTATATTACCTATCCTGTTGAGACGGGCCATACTAAACATTGCTCGTTGATAAGCTCTTCTCACATCGTCCTCTGAGACTACAAGCTTCACACGGTTCCACCTCTCTGGCTGGTCCAGCCACTGGTATGTATTCACTGCAATCTGTGTGCCGAGAGGCTTGGTCAGAACAAGGACATCACCAACAACTGCATTATCTGGCCTAGGAAAGACAAAAAGAAAATACAAGAAATCCATCAGCCTGGAAACTTCTTTGTCCACAGATCCATTGTGTTTGCAGCTCCATGATTTTATGTAACTTTGTTTCTAACAGTCAGTCTTTTACGTTTGATCGACATTTGGCTCTTCAATGCCCTCACTGTAATAAGCACACAGTTAAGTCAAACCAGACACTTACGGACACTGGAAGTAACATGACGATGTGGCCCTCTTCTGCAGTTATGGACAAACAATGTACGTATATACTGAAACAATGTACATATATACTGAAATGTAATCTCATAATAGACAGTCATAAGAGCATTAGATAACAGAACCTCACATATGGTAGATACCAGTTTTCTGAGTTTGATTTACCAGCTAATTTTCTCATTGTCTTTCTTCTCCAGATAATTTATTTCTCAGGCTGGGTCAATTCCAGTCATATGTGGTCATAACCAAACCTTCGATTGAGGATTAAACTCCAATCACTTGGCAAGTAAGCCACTATCCACCACAGCAAGATTTATTATACAAGCAAAGATAATTCAGAAAATATCACTGATAAGTTAATGAGAAGATGAAAACATACATATGAAAGCTGCCTCTGAAATCAGAGTGGTTTGCCTGATAGCGAGGGGCACTGTTAATAAGGAAAGCTAATCCACACGCAAAATTCAGTCCAGCACTACTAGAAGTAGTGTGTGCGGACTAAGCTTGAGTTCAAAGCAAGTGAGCACAAAAAGAAACATGAAAGCTGAATAATTTATTTATTATACCAACTCATGTTATAACACAAAAAGTTGTTGTATATCCTTTACAGGACGTAGCAGTCAACCCCAGCATTTTTTGGTTGTTCGTGATTCCTGGGCAAGTTTACATTCAGTAGTTTGCCACTGCTTTCTGAACTACCGGCACCCATACCATTTCATTAAAAAAATACCAACATAAGGCGGTCTGCTGCCAGATCGTCCATAACTGTGTTTCGAACGTGGCATGGTGGATTACGAACTGCGCCCATAACACCTTTGCCAAAGAGCCGGCTATATGAGCAACCAAACTAATCATTGGCTTTCATAATGCATGCAAAAGGTCAAAGATAAAGGACCCGCACTATGACGTCATCATGGCATACTGAGGTTATGGTGCTAGGCTCATTGTTATCTGCGAGAGACAGGAACTACTGTAGATCCAATACTCCTAACATTTTCTATGGAGATGGTGCTGGATGATAACATCTTCTTCTTCTGTGCTCATCCGGAGAGTTTTTTCAAACGTGATTGTGTTGTGTCTGTTTACAGCAGAGCAGCGATATTGTTCATTTAGGCCGACACATCCAACTTCTGCGGGCATTTGTTGACCGGGTTAAGCTTCCGGGTATAACATGCTCAAAAGAACTTCATACGAGCCTTCAGGCATGATATGATAACAGTACAGACAGATGATGCCACTTCAATTCAACAAAACACATAACCACACTACAAGAGCTGGACAAAGCGCAAAATCAAGCACTTAGAGTCACCACAGGAGGGATGAGATCAACCCCTATAGTGGAAATGGAGAAGATGGGGAGGACACAAGCACTGAGTGAGCGCAGAGATACGAAAACGCTAATACAAGCAGAAAAGTTCCTCAGCTTGCCAGGCCACCCTATGAAGAACAGATTTGAAAACCTAGCTATGGGGCGGTTGAAAAGAAGTAGTTTTATCCACCAGGCCAAACGACTCTGCAGAGAAACCACCGATCTGCCCACAGTTGGTATCCCCCTAACAACTATTCCAGAGCGAACTCCATGGAAAGATGAGCATAGACTATCATTACAAATGCAGACAAAAGTGAGAGGAATATTTGACAAGGAAGATCAGAACAGTGTGCAGTGCAGAACAGCCACTCTCAGCTTCCTTGATGAAGAATACCCACAGGACCTCTGGATCCGAGTCTACACAGATGGGTCAGCACAAAATGCTGTTCATAATGGAGGAGCGGGAGTGTACATAGAATACCCAAATTATACCAGGGACACAGCTAGAGTACCGACAGGAAAGTACTGCCATAACTACGATGCTGAAATTGAGGCAATCAAGATAGCAACAGAGAAATTACTAAATACCAGCAATGGTACACAACGTGTGGTGCTATTGACAGATGCAAAATCAGTACTCGAGGCGCTCCTGTCTGGGAAATTGGCAGTACTAAGGACACTACTTTCTGAACTTAGCAGTCAGCATAAGGTCACCATACAGTGGATACCATCCCACTGTGGAGTACCCGGGAACGACAGAGCTGATCAATTGGCTAAGGAAGGAGCCAAAGAAGAACAGCCTGATGTGCCTGTAACATACCACCAAAAGAAAAGAATGACCAAATCAGTCAGAAAGCCACCAAAACCTGCTCAAGATGACTACCACGTTATGGATAGACCAGAACAAGTCATTATTCTGCGCCTCAGAACAGGGCACAATAGATTACGCAACCACATGTATACAAAATTCAAGATTGGTGAAACAGCCATGTGTACATGTGGATTGGCGTCACAGACAGCAGAGCACATACTCCAAGACTGCCCAAAATATAACATATCTAGGCAAACCTTCTGGCCTAGAGAGACGACAGTGGAAGATAAACTCTATGGACCGCTGTGTGAACTGAAAAAGACAGTTCAATTCATACAAGAGACAGCACTGCAGTTATAGACATATTTCAAGCGAACGAAAGAAGAAGAAGAAGAAAGAACAAAACACATCAGGCCAGAATTTCTTTCAATTAACTCTTACATAGTACTCTCTATATAAAATAAAATCTAAAATGTGATTTCTTGTATGGTTAAAACATGACATATAACTCAGAAAGGTGCCATATCCATCTGTATGATCATTAGATCAACGATACATGTTGCCCAAGCCATCATGTGGATGTGATAGGTTTATACTTTCTTGACCAAACAGCACATAAGGGATATTGTAATCAATATCAAGATAAGTACCTTTCTTCCATACACTTTTTTATATTTAGTGACACAGAATTCACCCTTAAATCTGTGTCTGGTAACATCTGCCTCCAATAAATGCCTGATTGATAGCTTGATCAGATCCAATGACAACGATAAACATTTTGACAGGGAAGAAAAACATCAACATCACAGGTGAAAATAGGCTGAATAGCCGGGGAAGGAATAAAAATTAATGACCTAACAAAGAAACCACAAATTCTTATTCTTCTTTCGCGCGCTTGAAATTTGTATCTGCAGTGTTGTTTGTTTCTTGTAAGAATGTCATTGTATTTGTTGTCTCTTGTATTTATTTCATGGTCTTTTTTAGTTTATTCAGTGGTCCATAGAGATTTTATCTTCCACTGTTGTTTCTCTAGGCCAGAAGGTTTGCCTAGATATATCATATTTTGGGCAGTCTTGGAGTATTTGATCTATTGTCAGTGGCACCAATCCACGTGTGTACATGGCTGATTAACCAAAGGAACCGCAAATGACTATATGCACCTGTGATAACAAGCATTCATAAATAATAATACACAAATTTACTGGTAAAATGTCCACAGCAAGAGAAACAAAAGGAAGAAAGGATCAATCAGTGCTTGCTTGTGTTCGTTGGCTTGAGCTCCAACGCGAAGTCCTGTATATCGGATGAAGGCATCCTGTTGTCCAACATCAGTGTGATGTCATACAGGACCTGAGGTTTGCGTGAGTATCCGTTGTCCCATGTCTGGCTTATTGGTGTGCAGACTGGTGGTTCCTCGCCGTACAGGCAGACTCTCTCCGACTTCGGAGGAATCGGCGATCCTATTGACTTTAGCCAGGAACCCGAAGGGACCTGTTGCCCAGGACGCTCGACGAGGACGCGTCAATAGGTCTTGGTAAGTATATAACCCGGCCCTGGTGCCTTGGAAACACCTCTGCGTCCCGGATCAATCAGTAATATTCTCAATAAATCATAATTCACAGTTGTAACAAGCGTCTGAGATGTGGTGTTTTTGCAGAATGCAAAGAATAAGCTGGACAGAAAAGACCAACTGAATGATTTCTTAAAGACAAATTCTTAGAGAGTAAATAGACAACTACGAGGGGGATTCAAATAAAAACCTTAAATGTGTTTTTTTCTGTGAATATTTTCTGGAGAAAAAAAACTACAGAAAAAATGTATCAGTTTTCGATGTGATCACCACTATGTTCAATGCAAGTCCTCCAGTGCAAATAAAGTGCTTGGATCCCTGTAGGAAAAAATTCTCCTGGGTCACTACTCAGTGTGCCTCACCCGGTCATGAACAGTCTGACACAGAAGTCACGCCATTTTGAAACTTCCTACTCCACTCATACACTTGCTAGATTGACAGGTATACATCACCATACTAGACATTCTTTCGCTGATGAATTTCTATAGGTTTCACCCTTCACTGATCAAAGAACGGATAACAGCACACTGCTCCTCTTTGATGCATGCCAAAAGTGGGCCAGCCATCTTTAAACAGTCATGATGTCACCATCTTCATATGCACTCTTGATGTCATGTGCTTAACTCTACTGACATCCTTAACAATACTGACAGGTTACAAGACAATGGCATCGTTATTGTAATTTCTATCACACTTTTAAGGTTTTCATTTGAAGCCCCCTAGTATTAAACATAGTAAAAATGGTTACCTTGGCTTGGAAGTCCATTACTGATAATACTGAAAATGAGGATAAGAAATGAGGACATCCCAGGAAAAACAATATCACACAAGCATGCAAGGGTATTGGTGAACAGACTTATGTTGAGCTAAACAGAGCTGCCGAGAATAGAAGACATTGGTGGGACTTGATCAGAGGACTTAAAAACCTGTCTTCAGACTGATTGACATAACAAATAAATGAACAACTTTATGGAGTAAGGCACTGACTCCCGTACCAAGAAGTTCATCTTGTCAGAGTTGTCAGGCTCCCCAGTTTATTAACAAAGAGGTGATTCTGACCACTCCCCTTTAATATTACCCTTGTCTTCTACAGAATGATTGCTTTGTAATCATTTTGTCTTACCAAAGGGTGATATTCTGAGACAAACAAGAAGAATTCATTACTCACTCATATCAATCTTATTAGCTTAACTTGCTGCACTGAAAAATCCTGGCATTTTCACATTCCAAAAATAAAAAACAAAACAAAAAGTAGTTATTGAATTAAACCCGCAAAAAATGGTGCAAGGCAAGAAATAAAAAGAACTTGCTGAGAACATGTCAAGAAAAGTGATAACAAAGAGAACATAGATAAACACTGACAAACTTGTATACTCACATGATGTATTCATTTGACTGACACACTGATGTAGCAACTCCTCCAATTGTCAACCAAGGGTTGATGACAGTCTGGCCACCCGTCACTTGTGTGCCACCTTCCTCTGCTGCATCCTGGTCAAATATATCAGGTGCGTACAGATACAATAACTGACCTGAGGGTAACAGTACTGGAAATTGTCACAATAAGTGCACATATATAGGAATAGCACAAGGAACAGCCAAACTGTTTCAAAAACATATATTATGGTTCTACAGACTGGGTTTTTTTTGAAAATATTGTCGTTCCAAGTTTTGTATTTACCTTTTATGTTGCATGAACTCCACAGACAGTGAATACAATACTTGGAACGGCAATATTTTAAATAAAAAACTCCAGTCATTAAAAATACACCCTATACGTCTTTGTTCTTCTCTCAAGGGGGGTGTGTCACACCTAGTTATGCACTTCACAGATAAGCGTGTCAGACTTCTGCGTGTATTTGTGTCAAGTTTAAATCCTTCCTCTAGACCACCCAAGGCAAAGGGCTCTAACTGTCCATGAGCAAGTTTTCTTTACTAATAATTTTGCCAGGGTAGCAGCCTTAGGGTCTGCTCTTTGTTATTCCCAACTGCCCTGGAATTTTTAACCCACACAACTTACACCCGAGACCCGTTTTTTTTTTTATCCTTATCCGAAAAGGCTAGGAATCTTATCTCACTACCCAAGAGATTAGAGAACTTGTAATATTTGACATAGGACTCGGAAAAAGCTCTATGCTGGGTACGAATCTTGTACTTATGAGCCTAAGGTGACCACCATAACCTATCAGGCATGGCTGCCACTTATTTTATGGAAGTCCGTGAGCTTTCTGGTCAACAAATCAACCACTGGCTGTCATATTATGGAACAATCAGTGAGCTTTCAGGTCACATAATCAACTACTGGCTGTCGCTTATATAAAGGAACAATCCGTTAGCTTTCAGGTCACATAATCAACTACTTGCTGCCACTTATATTGATGTTTGTTCATCAATAATGATGATAACCATTCATTTCATCCAGTGGGGTTGAAAGTTTGGAGCTGTGAGTTTTAAGGTGGCTAGTAAGGCCTATTTTGAACTGTTCTTTGACAATGTGGGCAAAGAATGCTTGACGTTCCAAGAGGATCTCGCTGTGGTTTTTTTTTTTGGTCCAGTCTTTTTTTTCCAGAGCTCTTGCAGTCTGGTTTGCTAGTAGATGTTGCACACAGTGAACAACTAGGGTTCGAGTTAAACTGTAAAAAGACACAGATTATGGTAGTCACTGGGAAGGAGGAAATACTACAATGTAATAAACAAGTAAATGGGAATATTCTTCAACAAGTGAATGGGTACAATTATCTTAGAAGAGTCATAACATCTTATAAGAGATGCCTACAAGAGATTAGAACAAGAGTCGCCATGGTGAAGGAAACCTTTTGCAAGATGGAAATCATACCGACCAATAAAAAGATGCCATTTACAAAGAGAAAAAGAGTGTTGAAGTGCTACATAGAACCTATACTTTTGTTTGGATGTGAGGCGTGGACACAGAGGAGACAATCTGAAAAACGTCTGATGGCTGTGGAAATGTAGTTTCTGAGGAAAATGCAAAGAATACCATGGACAGACAGAAAAACCAATGACCAAGTCCTACAAGAAACCAAAAAGAAACTAAACTGATTAGAGAAATTAGCCGTAAACAGTCACAATTTTTAGGACATGTTATCAGAAATAAATTGGAGAACTTGGTGACAACTGGCAAAATTGAGGGGGCAAGAACAAGGGGAAGGCAGAGAAGTAAATACCTGGATGGCTTGGCCAAGAGATATAGTCGAGAACAAGAATACATAGCTGATCCACAACTCTGGTGATCAAGTGAGATGGCAAAATGTGACCGCCCATGCTTAACAGCATGGCACATGATGATGATGATGATAGCACTTCAAAAATTTAGCTAATATTAAACAAATAAAATAAGATGATGCCCGCAGAAGTCGGATGTGTCGGCCTAATGGCGCAAGAACGCAGCTCTGCTGTGGACAGGCACAACGCAATCACGTCCGAAAAAAAACTCCGGATGAACGAAGAAGAAGAAGAAATAAGATGATATCAATAGCAGCAAACTCAACTACCAAATAATTAAAGAAAATACCTTAAAGCCACGCATGATGATTGGAATAATGACATTTCGTTCCTTATCTGACATCTTATTGCTACATGTCAGCAGCATAAGCATGTTGTCACAATCCGTCACACCCATGGCATACAGGTCACTCAGCACATTTGCACAGGCGATCTTGCCCTGGTGTGTCAGATAAACAAAGACAATCCTTTAACAAAGGCAATACTCTCATGGTTGACTGGTTGGTTGCCAATCCACTGGAAGACTCAATTTTAAATCTTAAATCACATACACAGATATTCAGGTTGTCCGACCATAACATTAGGACCACTCCTATGAACACATGACTACTGGATCGGTAGGCAAACATGCAAGCCACTGTCCAAATAAATCCATAAACTAAAACCCAAAAATAAAATCTTAAAATACTGTTGTTTTTGGTTGGTAATATGAAACATCTGGAAAGAAGAACAAATGTATGTTTACTTCTTTTCTGTACACCAGATGTCAACATGGATATATCCAAGGAAAGCAGCAACCAGCCTGAGCTTGTTATCATAAAGTTTGTCTTTAAATGGAGTGAGTGTATGCCAAAATAGTTTTCTCTGTTCTGAATATTCATCTATATGTCTCATTATGCTGTCCTTAGCTACTTTTAAAGTGCAAAAAATAGAGTACCAGTTGGAAAGTTTAGAAGAAGAATATAGGTCAACATGTATATAGTTTATATTCTTCTTTCCTTCTTCCTTTACTCCCCATTGAAGCATATCCATCAATCAACTCACTCCAAGCTCTCCTATATCCTTAGTTATCCCATGGAGTTCCATACATGGTCTACCCATATTCTTCATTTCTATCTCTACTTCTCTTCTCCGTGTGATTGTGGGCTTCCTCTATTACTCTTGCCATGTGGATTCCAGACAAAGACCATTCTAGTTAAACTATTCTCAGGTTTTCTCATTGTAAGTCCTATCCATTGTCTTTTCTTCACCTCTTGACTCTCTGGTATTTGTCTTTCTCTCCGTGAGTTCTACATTGGTGATTCTGTCATACCATTTTAATCTTTCTATTTTGCACATGCCCCAATTAATGAATGTTTGCAGTTTATGTGTAATTATTTTAGTTGTTCTCCATGTATCTGATTCACACAGTAATACTGACTTAACATTACAATTAAATATTCTAAGTTTGGTGTTAAGTTTAACTTCTGTTGACTTCCACATATTTCATTCCTAGTGCTATAAAAGCTACTGTAGTCTTCTGTATTTTAGTTTGATATCATCAATGTATCATTGTACAATCACATGGAATGACACTATCCAGTGCCGCCCATCGAGCGCTGGAGTTATTCCTCCCCACAACGCTTGACGGCAGAAGTGGAAGATGATGTTCATCATCATCATCATCTACTCCTCCATCTTTGTGTATGTTTCTACCTAGATATGTCTTTGATTTCATTCTTGAAGTGAGTTTGACTAAGGGAGCTGGGGTTATTTGCTTGATTTATTATTTTTTTTCCTTAGACATTTTAAAACCTAACTGTCGTGACCTCTCATCCCACGTGTTTAGTTTGTCTTGCATCTGATTTTCTGTGTGAGACAGGAGGGCAATGTTAGCGAAGTCCAGGTCATCATGCTGCTTTGTCATAGAAGTTATAGTTGACATTAGTTATATTAATTTTCTGTGCCAAGCAATGCATCATGTGTAATTGGATATTCCTCATGTGTACTGATCAACACACCATGTGTGATGGGCTATTCCTGTGTACTGAGCAACACACCATGAGTGATGGGCTATTCCTAATGTGTACTGATGCCACATGAGTGATGGGCTATTCCTAATGTGTACCGATAATGCCACACGAATGACTGGCTATTCCTCACATGTACCGATCAACATGCCATGTGTGATCATACTTCTTACGTTTCCCCCCCCCCCCCCCCCAAAAAAAAAATCTAAAGAAATCTGATGATGTATTTGTTACTTTAATAGATGTAAATATTTGGCCTGTTTGAAAGCAATACAGTTGTGATTTTGGTTTTGTCCTTATATCCCCCATCCCTTCTTCAGCAGCTGTTGATACCCTCTGTGACTGAAAGACTTAATGTGTTGATACTTTCTTATTCTTTAAAAGAATAATAACAATATGGGATCAGTCACTGATGCCACACACATGCAAACAAGACACAAAACAGACCATCATGTAAGGATCATCAACAAGGGGATAGAAGAAATCTGTTGTCTGAACAAGTGAAAGTCCACCATGGCGCAGAGGGGTGATAGAGGAGTCCATTCCAATGCCTGAAAAAGAAATGCAAACAAAACCAAAATTAATGCCATGCTTACTAAGTTCTGGAAGTGGCATCATTGATAAAATTTAGTGAGTTGACTGCTGTTTCCTCGCGTCTTTGGTTCAGTACACCTGACTTTGACAAGCATTTCTCCCGGTTTGCTTTCCTTGGCCTTTGACTGACCCCAATCTACCAACAAGGCAGCAGGTTTGTTGCTTGCTTGTGTTCGTTGGCTTGAGCTCCAGCGTGAAGTCCTGTATGTCGGATGAAGGCATCCTGTTGTGCAACATCAGTGTGATGTCATACAGGACCTGAGGTATGCATGAGTATCCGTTGTCCCATGTCTGGCTTATTGGTGGGCAGACTGGTGGTTCCTTGCCATACAGGCAGACACTCCGACTTCGGAGGAAAGCAGGTTTGTGAATCGCTACATCTGATCCCTATCCCTTGATCTGTTTGACATGAGAGACCCTACCAGCAGATGTGCTGTCGACATAGCTTTTGGGGTCATGCATCTCTCTGTTCCTGGTATTCTGGATGAATTCTATTGAAGTTTACCTCCATTTCACTGTCTCAAGCCATCCAGTAAATATTCTGTCTGTGTTTGCCTCTTCTACCGCTGACATTTTCAGCTGTTATATGTTTCACCACTTCTGCTATCATTACATGACCACAGAAGATTATTTTATTTATCTCTTTCTTATAGCTGAATATTTTTTTGTGCTCGCTTGCTTTGAACTCAACATAGTTTGTTTGACTCAGGCTCCGAAGGTTGTGGGTTTGATTCCGGGCCACGTCCTTTGGTTCACGAGTGAAATTTTTCGGAGACTCCATTGGGTTGTTGCTAGAGCTACGGAGTTTGTGCTTTGTGCGACGCTTTCCGCGCTGCGGAAAGAGACCGAGCCATATGGGATAAAACCCGGTGCAATTAAGTCAACCCTGTCGACTTTTAAGCGACTTTTTTTCAATGCAGTCCATACACACTACTTCTAGTAGTGCTGGACAATTTTGCATGTGGATTAGCATTTACCTATTAAGTGTCCCTCACCATCAGGCTGACTTCGGGGGTACTTATAATTAACGTCCCCAAGGCAAAGACGATTAGGTCAACATTTTATTCAAACTGTCCGGTGTAGGGGTTGAACCCCTTACTGCGGCATCAGCACATTGAATGTTTAAGAGCACACATTCTTATCCATTTGGCCAGGCTGACCTAATAGTTGAATATAATGTTCTATTTTCATTAGCCTTTTCCAGGCACTTATTAGTTGCTCTGGCAGTTTGTAAGATCTGTCTCAGAAACTACATGTCCGTTGCTTTTAAGTTCTTTCTATATTTGTTCTTCACATTCCAAGGTTAAATCATATGCCATAAGTAGAAAAGTTCTGTATAACATTCTACAACTCTCTTTACATTGGACATATATATTCGATCAGGAGTAGAAAAATTCAGGCTGCCCAGTCACCATGACGTTTGGAAATTGTTACCTACTGCCCGAATGTTCAATCATTTTCTTAACTCATAACTGCAACAACAACAAATTTTGGTTTCTGTTAAAAAGAGGCTGGCTCCCGAAGTATGTTTAGTTTTTTTTTTACCTCTTAGTGTGAATTTACCCAATTTTTTTCTAACTTTTATGTCATTATATAGTTTTGTTGGTATATTTGTATAAAAGTTGTGTTCAAGCACTAGAGATAATTGTGTTACTGAGAATTTTCAGCTATCCTGACACTTTTATAAGCCATAACTTTCCAAATAAAATATGTGAGTTTATACTTGTTTCTCTGCAGAATCTTAACATACACTGCCTCAACTATGTGCTGCATCAACAAGAGTGTTTAATAAGATACATAAATGAATTGAACACCAGAATACACTGCAGGTTTCAAGAGGAAATAATGAATTATGTTGCAAAACAGTTCTTCTTCTTCTTCTTCGTTCATCCGGAGTTTTTTTTCCGGATGTGATTGCGTTGTGCCTGTTTACAGCAGAGCTGCGTTCTTGCGCCGTTAGGCCGACACATCCGACTTCTGCGGGCATTTGTTGACCGGGTTAACCTTCCCGGGGCAAAACAGTTCAGTTCTTTCAACTTCTACTGTATCCACTTTACTGCACTTAAAATCCTGGCTGCACTTCTGCCTTATATTCAAAACTTATAGTTATTTTAAGACAAGTATTTATCATGTTCAATATAAGACAGTTATGATGTACGATGTCAGTGCACATAGAGTATTCCAATGTGTGCTCAGTACTCAGATGCAGCAGTCATCTTAAAGTATTTCTGCTCACTTTTTCCATAAAGAATTTATTTCTCCTCTCTTGATCTCAATGTTGGTTGCGGTGTGCTTGACCGGGCTTCACTCCCAATGTGTACAGTCAGGCTAGCATCAATCTCTGCCAGCCAAATCCATGCTGAATTTATATATGGTGCAGAAAGGTTGCCAGGTGTTGAAGCAGGAGAAGGAAACTTAGAATTAATTAGGTCTTTTAGAATATTGTTCCTGACACTGCCTACTAAGTCAATTATTTGATATAAAAACGTTTAATTCAGTTTTACTAAATTAGTGCTGTGGTATTCTCTTTTGGGAGACCCGGGTTAGAATCCTTGGTAAAGTGTGAATTTTTTAAATTTCGGGGGCAAAAATAAAACCATAATCTGCACAGTATGCGGTGACTGCACTAACCAGGCTGCCTTAATTCCTTAGGTTCAGGACCCGCTTGACCCACACTGCAAGGTACTTCCGGTCCCCAACAAGGAGGATAGGTGGTTGAGCTGTTAAGGCCTCTCCTCAGGAGTGTTTGTGCTTGTGGCTATGGTTTGCTTACACATTAGCTTCATGTTGGACTGGTAGTGCATGGTTCCATCGCCCTGCTCTACTGAGTTGAGTGCATGAAGCCACACTGTGAGCTGTGAATTTCAGGTGGAGTGCTTTTACATCTGTCGGTGTTGTTTGTATCGTGAACTACATGTTCAGAAAAATGCAGTCGTTGAACTAACTGGATACCTTATGCAGTAATGTGTGGCTGCTGCTTACATGGACAATGAACTGTATGTTTTGTGGCAGACTTTTGTGTTGGTATTCTGGCAGCGGAATTATGCATAGTATACCTGTGCAGGCTGTTGATTTGTGGAGGCTCCTGTCTGTTCGACTTTTCACATGGGGTAGTGAGGAGCATTTTGTGCGATATTCATTGGCACTGGAATGGAGCTTAATGGGGTGACCCTTTGCTAAGTTGGAGCTGTGACTGACCATATTAGGCAGTAGATGACAATCTTGTGGATATTTTTTATCTCACACCACAAGGGTACTCAGTGAATATTCTAGACTCGTGTTTGATTGCTATATTTGGGGTGGGGGATAGATTAGAGCTAGAAATGAAAGCAATCACAACCCATTTGATAAAACATATGGTTTTTGAAAAACTATATTCATATTTTCTTTCACTGCCACTGACTTCACTGAGCAGTGTATAAATTAATTAGATGCAGATGATCCGATCATTGATCGAAATGCAAATTCTAATTTGGTAGTTTTTAGCTTCAGAAATGTTGGCTTCGAAATATGTTCTTCTTCTATGAAAGCCACCTCCTACTATGAGATTTATATTGAGCGCCTTTCAAAATTCGGCGTTAGATTAGGTCACGTGAACACTTGGTTGTGTTCAAAAACGTCGGGACGCCATTTTGACTTATTGGAGATGGAATGGATTTTTACTCAAACATGCAATAAACTGTCATTTGTTTATATTTTACGTTAAACTCCATGCCGTTCAACTCTATATTAAAAATCTGCAATAAACATACACATTTTGTGCTCATACACAATGAACTAATACAAATAATACGTTTATATTTTTCTTGGAAATTGAATATTTTGGAAACCGGACAAAGACACGGGAATGACCATGGAATAAGAAGCAAAAAACATAACCTACCAATTCGTGGAGATGGAGTAATGTACTGGAAATGCGCCTGCTCCGAATCCTGGGCATTGCTGT
>OY992882.1:102608091-102615591 GCA_963921405.1 Cepaea hortensis | reverse complement strand
TCTCGGGGAACCGCGGTAGTGACCAGTAGGCTTGCAGGCCGAACTGGAGGTCATGTGTTCGAATACCCATCGAAGTGGATTTTAAAATGGGCCTGGTCGACACAGAATCAAATGGATATGACGAAATATCCTGGGAAATAAAGGTGTCCAGCGTGACAGCGACAACATTAGCCATCGAATGCCGACTGATTTATATAAGGTGTATTTTTAATGATTGTGCAGTGTTTGAAAATATTGCAATTCCAAGTTTTGTATTTACCTATTATGTTGCATGAACTTTACATGGGGTTAATACAAAACTTGGACCGGCAATATTTTCAAACACTAAACAGTCATTAAAATTAAACCCTATACTTCTTCTTCTTCGTTCATCCGGAGTTTTTTTTTTTTTTTTTCGGATGTGATTGCGTTGTGCCTGTTTACAGCAGAGCTGCGTTCTTGCGCCGTTAGGCCGACACATCCGACTTCTGCGGGCATTTGTTGACCGGGTTAACCTTCCCGGAAACCCTATACAAAATATATGGCTAGCAGCGTATACCCAATACCAAGGGGTGTTAGGAATCTCCGTGGCGAAGTGGTTACATCGCCTGCCTCGCGTTCCTAAATGTTTTGGGTTCGATTCCGAGCTACGTCGTACAGTTCAAGATTGCAATGATCTCCTGTACTTGTTGATGTTATATTTTCCTCGAAACATGGTCGGCCACTCTTATTGGCATGACACGTGTTAATAAGATGAATAAATATTATATAACAGACTTGATAACACCACACCAAAGAAAGAAACAGTTTGGTACCATATTTTCACATCTCTCTCTCTCTCTCTCTCTCTCTCTCTCTCTCTCTCTCTCTCTCTCTCTCTCTCTCTCTCTCTCTCTCTCGCTCTCTCTCAACTAGATGATTTACCGTGTTCACTTTAGTTTAGACCGTCTTCTATCGGCGGTTGCGGGAACATGTGGGTTTGAGGTAGTCAAAGCAGTTTCACAATCTCGACATACCCTGTTCGAAGCCGATTGCAGATTGCATTGTGTGTGTGTGTGTGTGTGTGTGTGTGTGTGTGTGTGTGTGTGTGTGTGTGTGTGTGTGTGTGTGTTCACAATGGGAAAGAGTGTCGGCCATTCAGAGTGTCAATGTCAATTTTTTTTGTGGGGGGGGGGGGGTGTCGCATATCCTTTACAATTCTTAGCAGCTGCTTGATACTGACACTTCGTTGACGTAGTCTGACTATCTATTGGTGAAGTATCTATTGGTGAGAATCATGTGAGCATAGCTTATATTAAAGCACCGTCTTTGTAAGTCGGCTAAGCCCCGCTGCTCATGCACCGCTACCGCTGTCAAGACCAGCATCTTTCAGCTGATTGTTGATCTCTTGGCAAGATTACGCTCAGTAGTTTGCCATTGCTTTCTGAGCGACCGGCTCACATACCCCGTAAGTTACCAACGCGGCGAGAACCGCTACCGATTCTCGCTCAGGTTACGTTCCTCGCGTGGATATACGGGATTGTTGAGAATGACGTTAACCCCAATGCCAAGGATCACCTTATTTGTTTAACAAGTTGCATATCATGTACAGGACGTCTCAGTAAACCTCAGCATTTTTTGGCTGTTTGTGATTTTTTGGCAACTGTACGCTGCCAAATCACCCGCAGCTGTGTTTCGAACGCGTTATGCGGGATTGTGAATTGTGTCAGTAACTCCCTCACCGCAGTGTCGGCATAAAATCACATACAGTCAATAAATGATGCGAGTATTTGCAACGCACTATGTGTCAAGGCGAGGCAACTGTTTGTTTTTTCTCTCGGTGGTCAGCTCAGAGTTGTGTTCCCTTGCCTTGTGCGCTGTTATACCCGGAGGTTCACTAATGCCCCGTGTCCACCTCTGTGCTAGCCATCGATAGCCACTCCTTCCAGAAACCATGCCTTCTGAGAGTGAGTATATGTGTATGCGAGGGAGTGTCTATTTGTATGTTACTGAGTAGGTGCACAACTGTGAGAGTTTGTGTAAATGTTGTAAGTATGTATGCAGGTATGTATGTATGTATTTGTTTATGTATGTGTTTATGTATGTGTTTATGTATGTGTTTATGTATGTGTGTGTGAAAGTGTGTCTGGCAGCCTGCCTATCTCATGACATGGTAGGTAATATGTGTTGTTTGTGTTCACAACATTTGTTTGACAGTATTTTTTTCCCCATGTGAATGTATCAAGCACAACAGATAACTAATGTACGAAAGATGAGCGATTGGACGGGCCGATGTAATTCACAAATGGCTGTAGAAAAATAACTAAATAAGATAACTTGAAACTAGTTTATTTTTATGCATACATTGTCCATTTATTTATCAACATAATTTCCACGAACATTGATGCACTTATCCCATCGTTTTATCAGTCCCCCCAAACCGGCTGCATAGAACTGCGTGCTCTGTTTCCTAAACCACGTTTTCACTTCACATTCAACTTCGGCGTCACTCGTGAAATGTCTCCCGCCAAGGTGGGTTTTCAGTGGACTTAGCCTCTAGCGATTTCCCGTAAAGCTGTGCATAGCTGGGTAGAAAACGTTACGAGGGCGAGTCAATAAGTAAGTCACACAGTTATGTGGGACGACAGGTAAATGAAAACAAAGCACGCAGTTTAAGGCAGCCGGTTTGGGAGGACTGATAAAACGATGAGATAAATGCATCAATGTCGGTGGAAATTATGTTGAGAAATAAAGGGACAATGTATCTATAAAAATAAACTGGTTTCAAGTTGTGATCATAGTTATTTTTCTACAGTCATTTGTGACTTACTTATTAACTTACCCTAGTAAAACGGGCCAACATGTGATGCTTTGAAAATAAAGTTCGTTCGTTCTTTCTAAGCCACTGTGAGGTTTAATGTGTCAGAAGGCAGGTCAGCATGGCCGAATGGATAATAGCCGTCGCTCTTAAACATCCGGTGTGCTGAAGCCGAGGTAAGGGGTTCAACTCTCACACCGGTCAGTTGGACTAAAATGTTCACTTCTCGCCCTTGACTTGTAGACATAAATTATAAGTACCTCAGAAGTCGGAGTTGTTCGCCTGATGGCGAGGGACACTGGTTATAGGGACAACTAATCCACACGCAAAAATCAGTCCGATGCACTAGAAGTAGTAGCCCGTGAATGGACTACGCTTGAGTTCAAGAACAGGAGAAAAAATCAGAAGAGACACAAAGGGGGCGGGGGGGGGGGGATAAACAATATTTCAACAACTGGTGGATTAACAGAAAATGAAGCCGACAATGTCCGAGAGAATAGATTCTAAACGTGTTCTTTATAGCATCTTGTTGGAGCGGGATATAGGGGCGTGTCCAGATCATGGTTCAGATCAACTCCAGAGACGGGGATTAAGCATAAGATGGTAATGATTCCTCCACAGGTGTTTGGTATTTCATTGTCAACCAACAGACTAACTTAATGCCCAGAGAGAAGATATCCAGATGTGACCAAAAACACTTCCCTCGAGAGATGAACCAAGAAGAACATTTGGCATGTAAATGATGCACGACCTTAGGCCATAGGTGTTTTAGCTCAGGCATCTTCCTACCAATTCTATGCTACCAATGCCAAACCTGGACAATAACTGAAAAAGAGAAAAGAAAAATCACAACAACAGAAATGAGATTCCTGAGACCCCCGGGAAGGTTAACCCGGTCAACAAATGCCCGCAGAAGTCGGATGTGTCGGCCTAACGGCGCAAGAACGCAGCTCTGCTGTAAACAGGCACAACGCAATCACGTCCGAAAAAAAAACTCCGGATGAACGAAGAAGAAGAAGAAGAAGATTCCTGAGACGAATACTCAATGTATCAAGAAAAGAGAAATGAAGAAATAAAGAAATAAGGACTAAAGTGGGGGTTATAGCAGAGCTAGACTTCATCAGAAAACAGCAAACTAAATTGTTTCGCCATATAACTAGATTACCAACTAACATTATACCACAACAAACAATGATGTACAGAACAAACGGAAGCAGAGGAAGAGGCTGGCCACGTAAACGATGGACAGAGGGATTTACAGAGTCCATGGGAATCTCCATATATGAAGCCCATAAGCGGGCACTCTCCCTGCTGTTTATGCTTCACTTCGACACCGCAATGTACAAGAGGAACCAGATGAGATGAGGAGATGATTTCTGAATTAATAACATCAATATAACAAGCGCAACAGCAACAAATGAATTAACCCAAGTTATTTATACCGGACCCAATAAAACAAAAGTACGAAGAGGAAATATGAACATCTTTTAATTTGTAAGCAAATAATAAATCACGTAAAGCTTACAGTATGGTATACACATTTATATTCAAATAAAGTACATTTATTAAGTTTAAAAATTGCAGAAATATAGCATGGTATACAATTTATTCAAACGATTTTCACCTGAACACAATTTTGAACATGTAATCTTTTTAAGGTTTCATAAGTTCTGATATCCTGATTTATTTTTACAGTACAATTGTAAATCATATTATTTTCCAATTATATTTTTAAACATTATCTCTTAGGATCTAACAATTTTAAAGTACTTTTCTAGTTAAAATATCACATACACACACAAAATTTAATGTATTATTCAATCAGAGTATCACTGTAATATCACATTTCACATTTAGTGAACTGTCACTGTACATTTTTACATTTCTAATTACTGGGTTGTGAGGTTTCAGTTCTTTCAAAAAATGTTTGTGAGATATTGGAATAAGTTATTTGTATCTCTATACACTGTGTTAGTTTAACAAATTTCGCGAGATACTAGAATGAGTTTCTTTGTTTCTCTACACAGTGTTGGCTGAATAATTTGTGCCAAATAATTGAATAAGTACTTTGTTTCTCTGCACATAGTGTTAGTGGAATAATTTGTGCGAGATATTGGAATAAGTTACTTTGTTTCTCTATACATTGTGTTAGTTTAACAAATTGTGCGAGATAATGGAATGAGTTACTTTGTTTCTCTACACTTAGAGTTAGTTGAACAATGTGTGTGAGGTACTGGAATGAGTTTCTTTATTTTTCTACACAATGCTGGCTGAATAATTTGTGCCAAATAATGGAATAAAGTACTTTGTTTCTCTGCATATAGTGTTGGTGGAATGATTTGTGTAAGATAATGAAATATGTTATTTCATATCTCTGCAATTCGTGTTGGTGACATCATTTGCATCTGGAAGTATAGATCTTGTAAAAACAGACTGTGACCAAACAGATGCATACTTTTTCTTCTCCTTCATCCTTCTTTTCAGAGAAGTATGTCATACCTAGTTATACACCTCAAAGGTCAGTCTATCCGACTTCGGCATGCATCTGTGTCAGGTATGCTTTCTCCAGACTTGCATCCTCTAGATTTGCATCCCCTAGATTTGCATCCCTTAGATTTGCTTCCTCTAGATTTGCATCCTCTAGATTTGCTTCCTCTAGATGTGCATCTTCTAGATTTGTATCCCCTAGATTTGCTTCCTCTATATTTGTGTGTGTGCGCGCGCGCGCACACACACACAGACACAGACACACACACACAATTCAAGAAAGGGGGACAAGCGAGTTTTGTGTGGTCCTGAAGCCAGTTTGAGTCTCCCAATCTGTGGTCTTCATTCCCCCCGCCCCCCTAAAACCCTACCTGGGGGGGGGGGGGATTCTCCACCGGTTGAGAATTATTGCTCTAGACCTAGACGGATTACATTCAAGGTAACTAGCTCTGTCTTCCTGTGGATAGGCTGGTGTCTTTTCTAACAATTCTGTCAGAGCAGCGATCTTATGGCCTACGCTTGGCAATATCAAGCTGTAGAGTCATTTTTAACTAGTACATGCGACCTGCTGTTTTTCGCCCTTATATAAACAGGCTAGGTATCTACTCTCACTACCCAAGAGACCAGAGGGAATTTGTGATATCATTAGTTAAAAGTGGTGTTTGGACAAATTCCTAGCGTTATGTTCAGATCGAACCCAATCCCTTCTGAGCCTCATATTTTGTGTATTTGTGTTCATATTCATTCTTTTTCTACCCTCTTAAAGAACAAATATATTGATTGATTTAACAAACTTTCCACTATTTACTTCCATCGATTACAATGATTTTCAACGACCCCTTTCTTAGCTTTCTTCTTTATATTTGGATTGTGATATTGGTGTCCGATGACTATGTTTAAATAACACCGTCATCTACTGCTTATTTACTTGTCTTTGGCTATACGGGATATCGACTCATTTTTAAAAAAATGATGTTTCTACACAAAACTGTTATCTGCGACTTTCATCTCCGTTCTTTGTTGAGCAAAAATTTATGTCTTATTACTTTCTGATGCTACAGATGTTTTGCAAGAAGGTATAAAACTAATAACCACATTTGACATGAAATAAAATATTCAATTTGTAAGCCACTGAAAGTCTCTAAATGCCACATTTGATTAGTATGTATATGAAAATGATATGGCAAGGTATATGTGTGAGCAATAAGTAAACATGCACAATAAGAGATAATACACAAGATAAATTGAAACCACCTAACACACATAATAAATATATTTAAATGATCGTTCGCGCATCACAGGTAATGAAGATCACTCCATCTTTCATACATCATGAGATCGTAGTCAATAGTTTCGGGGTCAGGAGATGACTTGTAAGTCCGATGAGGGTTCGGACATGTCTTAGACAGTGAGGGCATGGAATATTCTCTACAGGTCCCTTTTATTTGGGGCGGGGGAGGGGTGGATTTAGCTCGTTTTGAACTCAAAATATGGAAGGAATCAACATTGGGGGTCAATACACCAATAACATTAGATATGCAGATGATACAGTCTTGATTGCAGACAAGATGAACAGAACCTGCACAATTTAGTAGATGCGGTTGTTGCACACAGTGAACAACTAGAGTTAGAACTTAATTGTAAGACACGGATTATGGTTGTCACTAGGAAGTAAGAAATACCACAATGTAATATACAAGTAAATGGGCATATTCTTAAACAAGTGAATCGGTGCAACTATCTCGGAACAGTCATAACATCTGATGGGAGATGCCTTGAAGAGATTAGAACAAGAATTGTCATGGCGAAGGTAGCCTTTTGTAAGATGAAAAACATACTGACCAATAAAAAGATATCAATTGAAACGAGAAAAAGAGTGTTGAAGTGCTACATAGAACCTGTACTTTTATATGGATGTGAAGCGTGGACAATGAGGAGACCAGCTGAAAAATATCTTATGGCTGTAGAAATGTGGTTTCTGAGGAAAATGCAAAGAATATCATGGACGCACAGGTAAACCAATGAAGAAGTCCTACTAGAAACAAATGAAGATCGTAAACTGATTAGAGACATTAGACGTAGACAGTCAAAATTGTTTGGGCATGTTATGAGAAGAAATGAATTGGAGAACTTGGTGACAACTGGCAAAATCGAAGGGAGGAGACCAAGGGGAAGATCAAGTAGTAAATACCTGGATTGCTTGGCCACGTTGCGTGGTCGAGACAGAAAAATAGAGC
>OY992882.1:102528091-102603091 GCA_963921405.1 Cepaea hortensis | reverse complement strand
ATAAAAGTAACCCCTGGGGGGAGGGGATCTGAGCACCCATGGACCTGTCCGGAGTGCAATGAAGATACCCCAACTGATAACTGATAAAAGGAGCCACGGCGGCACAGCAGTTCGTTTCCCAACAGAGACACGCTTATTTGTTTATGACCAGTACGTTTCTGGAGGCAGAAACAGACACAGATAAATGATGCTGGATGGATTGAGATGGTGGCAATGGAGGAATATCATCAACAGAGCTGATTCAGAATACCAAAGACGGAGATATGTGGACAGACAAGAACGCTTACGCCAGCTGGCAGGGCACTTCAAGATGATGACGTCTCTAGAATCAGTGTGCACCGTATTGTAAGGCTCCAGGTCTAATCTATGGGTGGAAACTTGAGAAATTATGGGCGCATACATACACAATGAACATGATCCTTTGCAAACCAAACCTTATCACATTTGTTGACATATACCAACACAAAAGCCATACGTACATTGAAAACACATACTAGAAATATTCACGTAAAAAGTCTAATTAATGCATTCATCGAGGTTTCTTCCCTCCGTATGGTCTTTCTCCGTAACTGTCTTCCAAAGAGTTGTAACTAAGGGATGTTGTAATAATGTTCTGCAGCTCAGCATCTCCTCCAGGTTGGTTGGGATACATTCTCCGATGCAGCCAGGTTCGGAACTGGAACAGACCATGCAGAAGGATTTGAGCAGCGGCGCTCATGATGACCCCAAGGACACAAGTACAGATGGCTTCAACTGGTTGTGACCAGTTCATGAAGTAATACGTGCGACCTCCTAGAATTAAAACAACATCTTTACAAAATGTAATCACAGAAACACGCATCAACAATTAAATACTATTTTCGTTTCGTTTTTACATATTGTGTTTCTTGTTTATAAAATATTTGCACATTGCCATATGATGGGAACCCCTAAAACATGATACAAGAAAAGAGGAAAAGGGTTTTCTCTCTTGCTCCTTGGCACACTTATATTTCTCGCTTCGCTGTGTCATTTGATTGCTCTACTCCAGTGATTCTCCCCCCCCCCCCCAGGGTTTCCAGCCAGGCGGGTGTGGGGGGAGGGGGAGGGGGGAAATAAAATTATTTCAAGATCGTTTTAATACAAGAACCGATTACTTGATATTGTTTTTCCCTACACACTTTACAGTTCTGTACTTCTCGCCCTTCTGAAATTCATTTTATAACGTAAGTAGACCCGCAAATCACGTTTTATGTTGACGTGTAGACTTGTTCTAGTATGTGTTATCAAATTTAGCTTCCGTTTTTACGTATACTGTGTAGGGGCGGGGGGAGGGGGGATTTATAGGGAGGAAATACGAAGGGAGGGGGAGGGGAATAACATTCTGAACGCAAGGTGAAGGGGTGCATGGGCCAAAAATGGTTGAGAATCACTGCTCTATTCTTTTACAGCCGACGTTGTGGCGAAGGAGTTAACGAATGCAGTTCGTAATGCCGCACACCGCGTACAAAACACAGCTGCGGACGATTTGGATGCAGACCGTCTGGCGCTGATTTTATTTTATACGAAGGGGCTTCAAATGGAAACCTTAAGTGTGTGTGTGTGTGTGCGTGCATGCGTGCGTGCGTGCGCGCGCGTGTGTGTGTGTGTGTGTGTGTGAATATATTATGATAAAGAAAGAAAAAATGTATTATTTTTCGATGTAGTCACCACTGCGTTCAATACAAGTCCCCCAGCGCCGATAAAGTGCTTGGATTCCTGTAGAAAAAAAATTTCTTGGTATCGTGTGTAACCGCTCATGCACCACATGCTGTACCTCTTCATCTGACCGAAAATGTATGTTCTCCCACTGACTCTTTGAGATGTGCAAAAAGGTGGAAATCACTTTGGACGCTGCTCCTCTTTGGTGCACGTCAAAAGTGGGGCCGCCATCTTTAAACTGTCCTTACGACGTCACCGTGTTCGTGTGCACCATGATGTCACGTGCTTAACACTCTTGACATCCTTAACAATATTGCTTGCTTGCGTTCGCTGGCTGTAAACTCCAGCGCAAAGTCCAGTATGTCGGACGAAGAGATCCTGTTGTCCAACATCAGTGTGATGTCTTACCAGACCTGAGGTTTGCGTGAGTATCCGTTGTCCCATGTCTGGCTTATTGGTGTGCAGACTGGTGGTTCCTCGCCATGCAGGCAGATACTCTCCGACTTCGGATGACTTAACAATATTGACGGGTTACAAGACAATGGCATGGTTATTGTAATTTCTGTCACATTTGTAATATTTTCATTTGAAGCTCCCGTCATATAATGGTAAGAGTGCCGATCATTCAGAAAGCAATCACAAGCAGCCAAACAATGCTGGGGTTGACTGTCATGTTCTGTAAAGGATATGCAACTAACTTATACTCTTTTATAACACTACCACTCCACCTATTATTACATTTGCTAATAAGACAGCAAGAATAACGTATCACACGTCATCATCATTATTAATATAATTGATACTGGTATTGCTCCCACATGTTCGTGTCTTATGTTTAATCTCGACCAAACACCACACAGTAACTCAACGTTATATCTTTTGGTCGCCACAATTATGCTGATGATGATGGCAATGGTAGCCTCTTGCAAGACGGAAAAAAAAAGTTATCAAATGTAGCGAGAAAGAATGTTGAAATGCTATACAGAACCTATACTGTTACTACTGTTATATACACGTAAAACATGGACAATAAGTAAGCAAAGTAAGAAACATACAATGGCAGTGAGAATGTGGTGTCTGAGGAATATGCAAATACCATGGGCAGATAGAACTCTTCCCAGAAACATATTACAAGAGCACATTGATAAGAGAAATTAGACACAGATAGTCCAGATTTTGTTTTTATGTTATGAGGAGAAGTCAACTTGAAAATTTGGTAACAACTGGCAAAAGTGGTGAGAAAAGAGCAAGGAGACGTCAAAGAGATAGATACCTTGATGAACTGATGAAATGGTACGGTGGGGAAGAACACAAACTAGAAAATATTACCAGATCTGATGTTTCATGCATAGGCTGCCGCATATCTCATGCTCTGAAAATCTGTCTAATGATATTTCAGGGAGACAACGCAAGAAGTATGTATATGTATTAGTTATATTTCTTTCCCCTGTTCAAGTCTTGAAATTTATATCTCAACACAAAGCTATAAAAGAAGCGTGGCTGAGAGGTTACTGGATCACCTCAGCCCAGAAGGCGCCAGGTTCAAATAGCAGCATAGGGCTGGACATTTTTACAAGAACCATTGGTAACCTAATTACATCACATGTTCTCTTAAAGGCCCACAGTGACTCAGGGATTGCCGAAACAAAATGAAACTGTAAGATGTAGTGCGAGGCAGTGGGTTTGACTACTTCGCAACGGAGACCCCCAGAAGATACTCGAAACTCTGTATATATCATCATCATCATCATCATCATCATCATCATCATCATCATCATCATCATCATCAGCATCATCATCCTGTATTAGGTCTTTTACACAACGTTGCTTTCATCACAATGATAGACCTGGCTAATGAAGACGCCTTTCCAGGGGTGTCTAGTTGGTCATGCGTCGAAGCACATTTATTCCTGCTTCTAGGCGCTGTCGTCATTTGGAAGTGACAGGTTAGAATCCCCGACGGTAACTAAAACTTTCAGTTGTTATATTGTCTAGTGCGTCCTCTAACTCTTTCTACTTCTAGCGTATCTATCAATACATGTGTGCTTATTTATGAACTGTCTTGGTGACTTCAAATGTTTCCCCTAACTGGTATTTCTGTGTAATACGTTGACATGACGGCGCTCCAAAAAGCCTCTCGAGATCTTGCCATTTATCTAGCCTCGCAAATCCTCATTCCCAAGGTGTCTGCAATGTTCTGTGTCCATCATCGTACTGGCTGACACTTGCCTCTTCTACCAGAAACATCATCTTCCATCGCTGTTAGTTCCAAGAAACTGTGACCTTTAACATGGCCAGAGAGGTTCATTTCCGAGACACGAAACTGTCTATGAGTCTGTTTTCTTCGATGTTCAGGTCTTGTGGGATTTCATAATCATTTTCTTGGCCCTCAATTTCTAATAATTTTACAGTAACATTTGACCCCCAAATCCCAATTTTCCTCCATAGTGATTGCGCAATTGACCATGACCCACATCCATATGTTGCTATATAAAAGATGCATTTTCTCAAAGAGTTTACTGAAACTTGTTTGCCAGTCGTATATAGACTCTTATGCTTGAAGATCTACAAATTGATGGAAAAGACCTTAGACTTGTAAAAAAAAAACATATATTGGAAATAACAAGCTGCCATAAGAATTGAGAATGAAGTAGGTCAATATCAGCTATTAAGAGAGGTGTGAGACAGAGATGTGTAATGTCTCCAGATCTTTTTTCCCTGTACAGTGAAAATATTTTCAGAAATATAGAAGATATGGAAGGAATCAACATTGGGGGACAATACATAGATAACATTAGATATGCAGATAATACAGTCTTGATTGCTGACAATGAACAGGTCCTGCAAAATTTAGTAGATGCGGTTGTCGCTCACTATTAAACAACTAGGGTTAGAATTGAATTGTAAGAAGACACAGATTATGGTCGTCACAAGGAAGAAAGAAATACCATAATGTAATATACAAGAACATGGGCATATTCTTAAACAAGTGAATCGGTACAGCTATCTCGGAACAGTCGTAACATCTGATGGGAGATGCCTTGACGAGATTAGAACAAGAATTGCCATGGCGAAGGTAGCCTTTCGCAAGATGAAAAACATACTGACCAATAAAAAGATATCAATTGAAACGAGAAAAAAGAGTGTTGAAGTGCTACATAGAACCTGTACTTTTATATGGATGTGAATCGTGGACAATGATCAGACAAGCTGAAAAACATCTGATGGCTGTGGAAATGTGGTTTCTGAGGAAAATGTAAAAAATACCATGGACAGACAGAAAAACCAATGAACAAGTCCTACAAGAAACAAATGAAGATCGTAAACTGATTGGAGACATTAGACGTAGACAGTCAAAATTTTGTGGGCATGTTATGAGAAGAAATGACTTGGAGAACTTGGTGACAACTGGCAAAATTGAAGGGAAGAGACCAAAGGGAAGACCGAGAAGTAAATACCTGACTCTTAACTCTTAATTTGGCAATCAATAAATCAATCCACACACACACACACACACATATATATATATATATATATATATATATATATATATATATATATATATATATATATATATATATATATATATATATATATATATATATATATATATATAAGCTATAATGGCAAAGTACTGAATATAAATCTGCCTAGAAATTAACAGACAAAAATACCGGGGTTGATTACGACGTCCTGTAAAGGTCATAAATCCAACTTGTCCTTACCTAAACCAACACCGCCTCTAAATAGCAAACTGCCGTTGTTGATGTAATAGAGAGCGTTGAAGACAATGTACAGAGAGCCCAGGAAAGCTGTGAAGAACATGTGGTACATTCGAATGGGCGTGGCTCCAATCATGACGTCTGCTATAACGTATATCGAGTTGACTGTATGCTTTACACGGGACATGTCGCTGGTTAATAGAGCTGAAACGACAAAAGTACAAAAGAATAAAGCGTATTCACAGTTTTGTACAGCAGAGTTAAACTGAATAAGTGCTACTGGCTGATAAATAGTCTTATTTGAATTTCCCGTAACTGCCGTTGGGTTTATAAATCAAACTATAGTTAAATCAATGAAAGAAATTAATCGACGACTAACAATTGCTCTTCAAAGACTAAAATAACTTAATAAATTATGGAGTGGGACAGATAAAAGTACAAAAATTATATTGTTAAGAGCCTGCATCTTTCCCATTGCAACGCACGCCTGTGAAACCTGGACACTTACTAAACAAGCTGAACAACGCATAAATGCCTTTGAATAATGTTATAGACGAGTTCTGCTTGCTTGCTTGTGTTCGTTGGCTTGAGCTCCAACGCGAAGTCCTGCATGTCGGATGAAGGCATCTTGTTGTCCAACATCAGTGTGATGTCATACAGGACCTGAGGTTTGCGTGAGTATTCGTTGTCTCATGTCTGGCTTATTGGTGTGCAGACTGGTGGTTCCTCGCCGTACAGGCAGACACTCTCCGACTTCGGAGGAAATAGACGAGTTCTAAGAATATCTTGGGTAAAGAAAAGAACAAATGCATCCATACTTCAAGAGCTGAATATTGAAGAGGGTTGGCTATTGCAGACGATAAAACAAAGAAAATTTTTATATTTTGGTCACTTGAAACGTCATGAAAGTTTGGAGAGAACAATAATGGAGGGATCTATGCCTGGGAAGAGAGGAAGAGGAAGGCCAAAGAAAAGATGGGCGCAGGATGTGGCGGTTGATCTCTAGATGGGTGTATCGGACGCGGGACATCTTGCTTGTGATCGAGAAGTTTTCCGGAGGGTTGTTATGGGAGCGAGGTTCTGCAAAGGACATACATACTACTGAATGAATGAATAGTTAAAATATCAATACAGTAGTTATTCCCATGCAACTTCCTTAATTTGATAAATAATACAACATGTCTGCTTCCATATTAACAACTTCTAAGCTATAACCGTGACACACCCCTACTTCTCATTTTCCGCCATCCTGTTTTATTTGGTCCAAACCTAAATTTTGTTTGGCACCAAATCTGTTAATCTGGCATATCGTACTACATACTAACATTGTTTCTTTTCCTTTTTTGTAGGTCTTACTATAACCTTCCAATGTTGTCATCATATGGTAAGTAAGGCGGTGCAGACGATTATGTTTTCCCATAACCATCTGTTTTCTGTTTTTGTGATAATAGATTCTAATAGTCTTCTTTGTCTCTCTGTCATTTCTTTTTCGCGTTTCCATCCTGTTTCAGGATATTGCGGTCAACATCATCATCTTTCAGCTGTATGTTGATTCCTAGGCTATATTACGCTCATCAGCACGCCACGACTTTCTGAGCGACCGGCTCCATACTCTCATAAGTCACTGGTGCGACTCGAACCGCTTCCAATTCTCGTGCACTCACGTCAACCACGAGAGTATTCGGGATTACGGAGAAAGCTGCTAACTCCTCGGCCAGGGAGCCGGCGTCTCTCTGTCATACATCCACTATTTTAATATCAACGCTGATGTTCACACATAATTTATTTGTCTATGTACCTAATGCACCTATAGCTCTTTGTTGCAGTCTGGTGGCCGTTTTGCATGTTCATTTGTACATGATGTTACCAGACTCTGAGAATGTATTTCATAATATTTTTAAGTGTTTCTCTTAATGTAGTTCTAATATCATTCGAAGATTGTGCATACAATTTTTTAAACAAAGGCACTTTTTAATAAATAATAATAATAATAATAATAATAATAATAATAAATAATATAAAAATTGTGAAAAGATAAGACAAAACAATAATGTGAAAATGTCTGGACACTTATAGAGAATACAGACCAATCTTTGTGGCATGTACTTTAATAAATTTTAAGAATTTAATAGTATTTTCAACCAATAATTGAACTTTAAGACATTTACATTTTGTGTGTATTCCCCTACGATTCGTTTTCTGTCTGTCTGGTCTGTCTGATCTGCCTGTTTGGTATGCCTGCCTGCTTGCCTGCCTGTCATTTCTTTCTTTCTTTCTTCGAAATGATACTCGATTACAATACGTTTTCACAACAACTTTCGGAAAACTTGAAATGAAAATTATATTTGGAGAACGCCACATTTCCATGAAAAAAGCATCACGCTTCTATTTTATAAAGTCGAAATACTCGGTGTTATATGGCATTTTGGGATTAATATTTGCATATTTAGAATCAGATTTCCATTTGTCATTAAATGGACTAATCCCAAACGTTCTACTTTTTTTTGTCTGTCTGATGAGAAGCTCCGGCATGGCAGATCTCTTTACAATGAATTGCCATAGTTCCAGACAACATCATTATATTCTCTACAAGAGCGCGTGTTAAAGTGGGCGAATTGCCTCCCCGAGGACCTCAGAAATACCCATAAGGCGACAAGATGTTAAATGTAATATCAACTGTCTGTCATCTGCCGCCTATAGTACCTTACGGTGTAGGACAGGAGGGTTCTTGAGACTGAGGACTGACGGCCGCCTAACTAGTGCAGTCGCTACGAACAGTGCAGGTTAGGGTTTTCTATTTTTTGCCCCCGACAGAAAGATTACCCGTAGTGAATCTGAATAACGAAGATAAATATTATATATATATATATATATATATATATATTTTTATTAGCATATCCTTTTTACAGGACTTAGCTGTCAACACCAGCATCTTTCAGCTGTATGTTGATCTCATGGCAAGATTACGCTCAGTAGTTTGCCATTGCTTTCTGAGCGGCCGGCTCACATACCCCTATATATATATATATATATATATATATATATATATATATATATATATATATATATATATATATATATATATATATATATATATATATATATATATCCTCTAAAAGTACTGGAGAGTTTTGGTCATAGACCATAACTTTAGGAAGGGAAAATCCCAACTGTACCTCCCCGTGGTAGAGGATGGAAACACACCTGGGGATGGCTAACACAGCTCTGGGGACCGAGTATCCACCGGAATAAGTGGACAACTCTGCAGCTGAGCAGAGCAGGGCACTCACTTGTCCTTACAGTCGGAAATGGCTGTCAAAGGCAGAGGTAAAAAGACCACCATGTGAATGTGGAAGGCAAGGGGAAACCACCACATTATCTTCCCAAGACTTCATGGCAAAACATATATCAGAGTTAGTGAACGACGTTAATGGCTGTCTTAGGAAATCCTCGTCCGGTGGGGACAGTCATGAGCCACAGGTGACACCAGACCGTCATCCAGCTACTGATGGCAAAATCATAACTAAAATGAATAAATTTAGAGTAGGAACATGGAATGTTAGGACATTAAATGAGCTAGGAAAGTTGACAAATGTTCTAAGAGAGATGGATAGCATGAAAATGAATATACTAGGCGTTAGTGAGATGAGATGGAAGGGATCGGGCAAAATTATAGCTGACAATCACACAATAATTTATTCTGGAGGGGATACACATGAAAAAGGTGTAGGAATAATATTAGACGAAAAAACAGCCAAGTCAATTAATGGATACTGATGTTTTTCAGATAGAGTAGTTATGGTAAAAATCAAAGGCAAACCAATAGACATAAATATTATACAGGTATATGCACCAACAACAAGCAGTAGTGATGAAGAAATACAACACTTTTACGACGAAATAGCAATGGTGATGGCTCAAATTGGATCACAAAAAATAAAAATAATACTTGGTGATTTTAATGCAAAAGTAGGAAAGGGGAAAATGGAGGATGTAGTGGGGAATTATGGTTTAGGTACAAGAAATGAAAGAGGGGAAAAGCTAATAGAATGGGGGGCAAATATCAATGATATAATAATTGGAAACACATGGTTTAAACACCATAAAAGACGACTGTACACATGGAAGAGCCCTGATAAGAAAATACGCAACCAAATTGATTACATACTAATTAATAAAAGATATAGAAATGCTTTAATTAATGTAAAGACAATGCCTGGTGCTGACTGTAATAGTGATCATGTAAAACTATGTGAACAAATAAAAGTAAGATTAAAGAGAGGGAATAAAATGGTTAAGAACATGAGACTTAATAAAGAGGTTCTGAAAATAGATAAAGAACTGCAAGAACAATACAGAGTGACTGTGAAAAATAGGTACAATGCGATAGCTAAAATACAGAATATCAATGAACAATGGGAAATATTAAGGGACTCCATTCATCAAACTAGCAAAGAAGTGTTGCCGGAGAGAGGCAAATTAGCTAAGAACAAATGGATGAATGAAGAAATCTTAAAACTGATGGACAAAAGAAAACAGAGTAAAAATGACAAACAAGAATACGCTAAGATAAATAAAGAAATAAAAGATAAATGTGGGAAGGCTAAAGAAAGTTGGTTAAACGAGCAATGCAAAAAAATTGAATTAAATTCCATTAATGATACAAAAAATATGTACAGACAAATCAGCGAGCTTACAGGAAGAAAAATAATAATAGATACAGGGTGTTTGAAATCAAAAACAGGAAAGATATTATTAGAGGAAGGTGCTATAATGAAGAGGTGGAATGAGTATATAAGAGAATTATATGACGGAGAAAGGGAAGAATTAACAGAAGATAGTAACTTACAAGGTCCACCTATTCTGAAAGAAGAAGTCGCTGACGCTATGAAACGTATGAAGAAAGGAAAAACAGCTGGGCCAGATGAAATCACAATAGAAGAATTAGAAGTGTTGGGAGAATTTGGTGTAGATATATTAACCAAAATGTTGAATGATATTTACAGTAGTGGATATTTACCCAGTGATATGCTGAAATCTGTATTTATAGCTATACCAAAAAGACCAGGAGCAATTGATTGTGAAGATTTTCGTACAATTAACCTCATAAACCATATCACTAAGCTTCTACTCAGAATCATAATGAGAAGAAACAAAAAGAAAATAAAAATGGAAATTAGTGAAGAACAGTATGGATTTGTGGAAGGAAAGGGCACAAACAATGCATTTTATACATTACGGACACTAATAGAAAGGTCAATAGAGAAACAGAGAGACATATATTTGTGCTTCATAGATTATACTAAGGCATTTGATAAAGTAAAACATGATGAACTGATTAAAATGATGGAAGATATCAACATTGATGGAAAAGATTTAAGAATAATAAAGAATGTTTACTGGAACCAAGTAGCAGCAATTAAAATGGGAAATAAAGAGGGTAGTTACGAACAGATAAAGCTAGGAGTACGACAGGGGTGTGTCTTGTCACCAGATCTTTTCTCCCTGTATAGCGAAGTAATAATGAGAGAGATCAAAGAGATGCCAGGAATACTAGTTGGAGGTTAAAATATAAATAATATACGCTATGCAGATGACACAGTATTGGTGGCGGATAATTCAACAGACCTACAGCAATTATTAGACGTTGTAGTAACAGAGAGTGCAAGGACAGGACTCTCCTTGAATATCAAGAAAACAGTAACAATGGTAATATCAAAGAAAATGGTGACACCAAAATGTGACATAGAAATAGAAGGAAAAATCCTTAACCAAGTGGATAATTTTAGATACCTAGGGGCATTTATAACATCAGATGGAAGGTGTACAACAAAGATTAGGAGCAGAATAGGGCAGGCAAAAGCCGGATTTCAGAAAATGAAGAGTATCTTGTGCAATAAGTCACTATCACTGAATGTAAGAAAGAGAGTGCTGAAATGCTATGTAGAATCAGTTTTGCTGTATGGCAGTGAATCTTGGAATGTAAATGAACAAAGTAAGAAGAAATTAGAAGCAACAGAGATGTGGTTCCTGAGACGAATGTTGCGAATTCCTTGGACTGCCAGAGTAACTAACGATGACTGCCTGAAACAGGCTAATGAAACTAGAACGTTATATACAATAATAAGACAGAGACAAACATCTTTCTTCGGTCACGTGATGAGAAGAGAGGCATTGGAGAACATCGGAACAACTGGAAAGATCGAGGGGAAGAGAGGCAGAGGCAGACCGAGAGAAATGATGCTGGATGGATTGAGACGGTGGCATGGAGGAATATCAGCAGCAGAGTTGATCCAGAAAACCAAAGACCGAGATCTGTGGAGAGCCATGAACGCCTACGCCAGCTGGCACGGCACTTGATGATGATGATGATGATATATATATATATATATATATATATATATATATATATATATATATATATATATATATATATATATATATATATATATATATATATAAACTGTCATTTACTGCCAATATAGTGCTATACAGTGTATGGCTTGGGTGTCTTTGAGCCTGAGAAATTAAGACCGCCTGGCTAGTGCAGTCGCCGCGAACTGTGCAGGTTAGGATATTCTTTTTGCCCCTGACAGAAACAAGCCCACACCTTACCGAGGATTCGAACCCGAAGGAGAATCCGGCATTCTAGCCACTCGGCCAGCCGCTCTTCTCTCTCTCTCTCTCTCTCTCTCTCTCTCTCTCTCTCTCTCTCTCTCTCTCTCTCTCTCTCTCTCTCTCTCTCTCTCTCTCTCTCTATATATATATATATATATATATATATATATATATATATATATATATATATATAACTGGCATATTTCGATGCATCTCGCCAGATACATACTACAGAAATCCCACAACATGTTGATCTATCATCCTTGACTTGGGGACGTAAATTACAAGTACCTCTGAAGTCGGAGTGGGTTCGCCTGATGGCAAGGGACACTGTTAATAGGGAAAGCCAATCCACACGCAAAATTCAGTCCACCCCTACTATAAATAGTGTGTATGGATTACGCTTGAGTTCAAAGCGAGCGAGCGAAAAAAAAAATAATAAAAAATAAAAATAAAAATAAAATAAATCCAATGGAGTACCCATTCAGGTGTAAGACGTTCTTCAGAGTTTCAAATTCCTCTGTCAGTGTGCCTGAGTGCATATCTTTCTAGCACGGTCAAACAGGGTCCGTACTAAGCTCTGTTTGTACTTTACGGGTGCGAACCTGTGGACATTTAAGTATTGGCCAGTCCATGTTTCTTTGCGATACACCGATCTTTGAACTGTACCGTCTGCTCTACGCCTCATTTGAATAGCTAGGAACGGCAACGCTTCGTTGTGCTCGTGTTCCATAGACAGAGAGATGTTCTTATGCGTCTGGTTCATTATGGCCTGGAACGATGTTGCTTGTAGCTCGTCTGTGGCGATGATTGTTATATCGTCCACATAACGACGTTAGATGACCACGTTTTTAATGTCCGAGGATCTCTTTTCTTCTAAATGTGCCATGAAGATGTCCAATAAATTCACACCTTAACGAGGATTCGAACCCGAAGGAAGACCTGGCGTTTTATTCACTCGACCAACTGCTCCTCTTTCAATGTACGGTATAAATAAATCATCTTCAGCATCATGTTCCATGACCTTTGCTCCCATCAGCGTCATGTTCCATGTCCCCTCCACCCACCAGAGTCATATTCCATGTCCTTTACCCAATCACAGTCCACCAGGGGAAAAAAACACACTTGTATATATCTAGGCATAATAATAGTAGATGCGGTTGTCACATACAGTGAACAACTAGGGTTAGAATCACATTTTAAAAAGACACAGATTATGGTCGTCACTAGGAAGAAGGAAACACCACAATGTAATATACAAGTAAATGGAAATATTCTTAAACAAGTGAATCGGTACAGTTTTCTCGGAACAGTCATAACATCTCATGGGAGATGACTTGGTGAAGGTAACCTTTTGGGAAAACATACTGACAAATAAAAAGATGTTGTTTATAATGAGCAAAAGAGTGTTGAAGTGCTACATAGAACCTGTACTTTTGTATCGACATGAAGCGTGGACAGTGAGCAGACAAGCTGAAGAACATCTGAAGGCTGTGGAAATATGGTTTCTAAGGTACAATACAAATAATATCATGGACAGTGTGACAAATTATTATTTGATGATTGACAGAGGACCTAGTTTGTAGTGTTCTCTGGAGATATATCTTGAATATTAAATAACAAGATAAAGGATATGATTTAGCACGTTTTGTCTAGAGGTCACTCAAATGAGCTAATCATTCCCGCAATAGCCTTTTTTGGAGAACATTTTTCTTTGGCTCAAACCCCCACTGTGAGACCACTATGTATCTACACAGAAATTTATATAAGAAGTAACTAGTTCACCCAAGGCCAGAGAAGATCTGAACCATTAGCGCCTGTGCAACTGAGGATCCATCTCACTCAACATAAGGTTGCCAGTGTGCTATTCGTCCGTCACATAGATCTTTCCCTATATTTTTTGTCATTTTGTGACCTATATCAGTTCAATTAGTCTTTAGGACTTTAGGACTTTATTTATTTGTAGACAAACAAACTTCAACAATAACTGTACATTACATCTGTTGGACAAGACATCTACATGACAGTTTCCTGCCAAAAGTGGGACATACATTCACAAGGAATTGTTTACACCACAATTGTACAAGATAGACATCATGTGATACTTGACAACATCTATACAGGACTTTTCACAATATGTATAACCAACCACAGCACTTAAGACAGTCACCAGAGACAACACTTGACAGCAACTGTACAAGAAAATCACTGGTTCACTAATTACACAATTTATTGAGTTGGTGAGTAGAGTGATGACCATTGCCTCATCTCCTGTCATGTCAACACTTCAATTATTGCATAGAAAATGCATAAACTATGTCATACATGCAGGTTGATAAACAAGATACAACACTTCTTATTTACTCCACCCCCCCCCCCCATAACTCTCCTCCACCTCTCCTCTCTAATTACCACTACACCATTCCGTTACAGTATCTGTATCTATCATCATTTCCTGACTCTTGGGAATTTAGGAAATCCTATCCATGGGCAACTCAAGGAAGAAACTACTGTTCTGGGTCTGTTGGATCCTTTTATCATCAGCATTGATGTTGGACAAGCTCCAGTTAGCAGCTTCCCCAGAATAAGCTTCATGGCAGATTCATTCCTCTTGAAGACAAGATTTGATATGATGATATGGTACTGCATCTCACGGTTGATCAGGCTGTTAGTGAAGGCTGTCACTGGGTACTTCAATAATGACATACAGAATGTCCCATACATTGCAGCTACTCACTTAGCCAGATCAACTTCCCTACTGTTCCTCACATTCTTCAAGAATCACTGTGTGAGCATCAGGCTGGATATTTTCTAAGTTTTGTCTTAGATAAACAAACACTCCCAAATTACCCCACAGTTTTCTATGAATGTAATTCATAGAACAAGATTTGATGTTAGTCTCAGTTGATCTTTTGACTGACTCAAAGATCACTGTCCAGTTCACCACATTTGTAGTGCTTCAGATTGTGTCATGCTCCCATTTATGCATTCAGCTGTTGAGCTGAGAGAAAACTCTTCTTGATATTCCCACATTTTGATAGGGAGTCACATCTGGATCTAGGACTTCTGTTTAGTTGTCCCAGATGATATATGGATGGCCTCTCCACCATACTGTTCTCTGTCGACATATAAAATGGCACAACATCTCTTTACATATGTTAAAAGATAATGTTATTATACATCAACAGACACAGATTGGGGATGTGGAGGAAAAGGATGGGTGTGGTCCAAACACACCTCTCCTAGTTTGATGATGCCGTGTATTTCACTCTGATGTACTGTGGGTGATATGTGTTCCATTCACCCTTATCTGTGGTAATCACAAGACCATATGCTGAGACAGGGTAGCTTAACACAATTACAAGCATTCATGTGGTCTAAGTTTCACCATGTTTGAACCACAGTAAACCTGGGCACAAGGAGGACCAGACACAGTACAGCAATCATTGTGACATAGCAACATGGGACAGGCATTGTGAAGAGAAATGGAAAATAGGCATTTACAACTGCAATATGCAATATGGATTAACTAATGGCATTTACCCAATTAGCAGACCAGACATCCATTCCTATGGCTGTGATGTTGGTGCATGAATGTTCTATTCCATATTCACTCACACAGCAATGCCAGACCTCACCCCTTTTCTCAGACAGACCTGGCTCACAGGTACATCATCTTCATCATCATCATGTGCTCTTTCCCCACTGAGTAATTTTCATGTCTACTACAGTAGGTAACAGAAGCTCAATTGCATAACAACTGTTCACATATGCACCAAGCACATATGTGGAAAACATGTTTAGTTCTTGTAAGTTTGCATGAGCCATACATTATATTCAGCCAACTGAGACACAGGTTCACACACCTATGGTTCTCTTAGGAACTAGTTTATATGAACCATCCAACAGTAGAGGTAACAGTGTAATGCTGCAGAGAGAAATGGTATTCTCGTGAGCTTAATTTGCCACCAGGTATCACATGAACTTAGCAATTCTGGCGTGCCATCACCGTCCTGTTTACATATGGATATTGAAGCATCTTTCCTTCCACTAGATGTGAGAGGCTATTTATTAAATCACCAACTCACTCACTCATTCATTCTCAGCTTTTTACCAAGGAACTTGTACATGTTTACATCACTCATTCCGATTCAGACTGCCATATGTTAACTCGCACGAGAGCAAAGGTACAGTTGAGTTAAGAATGAGTCATCCTAGGCATTAAGAATGCACAAGGGGTTTGGGTTTGCGAATCTGCATGAGTGTGTCATACATTCATCAAGCATACGCAACCAGTCACAACAAGGGATTGATATGCACTCGGAGTATACAGCGTGAAAGACGTGTCAAGGTTGAAGATGCAGTGTTCAGAATTCTGGCGCACAGAAGTTAGGTTTTCCACTTTCACATTTTATTCATAAAATACTCATACATTCTTCTCATTCGGTTATCAGGTCTAGCCACAACAATAAAGTATGTTTTAAAGTGGTACCTGCTGTCCAGAGAACAATATATTATTGAATCTTTAAGGGCATTGTTGGGTCATCACATCACACTAGCGACCGCTCCTGGTGAGATCCCCGCTCAAACTAATTAGATTTTAAAATATGGCCCAGGAATAGCGTGGGCTCATTACTTATGAACCAATCAAAAGACAAGTGCATACCGCCGCCTCCCCCAACTCGTTCTAGAACATACGATCTAAGAATAGCCATTATATTTGGGATGGTCCCCGTTAAGACTTAAAGTATCCTTATGAAATGTGTCGGACTGGGAATGAGGAATTCTGTTTCATCATGCTACATGGCCCCTCTCTTAAATCTTTCATAGGAATGACAGATTATTTTTCAGAAATCCACAGTTCCCAGATCCCTCAAGTGGGTTTTGTCAATTACTCCCTGTCTCCCTTTTACCCTACTAGAGTAGTACATTTGGAACTAAGTGATTTTTCTCCTTAAGAAAAAATCTGCCCCAACATTGCATCTGTTGATGAATTTGGTGGCAAACGCAAAGACCATGAAGTTAGCCCTGCATTATGTTCCTTTAAGTCACTGGGAGCATCAGGAGTCCTGACTCCACTCATCTGTGAACTGCTCTTCTATTTACCTCTGACAGTGTTCCACTGCTGACATCCTTTGCTATATTTCCTGTTTGTGATAAATGATCTCTCTGAGTCACACCATTTCGTAATGTATGAATGTTCCATAGAGATTCATTATGTGAAGTAATGGCTTTGCAATTAAGCCAACTTCTAGATGACGTTTAGAGAGAATGGTTGCATTCCATGTATCTCTCAACAGGTCATCTTATCAGAACTTCATTCTTCCCTTCGCCACTGGAGAACGATAATCCTGTGAGAGTGTATTTAACTGAACACTTTCTCCAACAGTAATCTTGGCATTTGGAACTGGGTTAAAATTGTTGATCATCACCGGAGCAACGACAATCACTTCCGGGTGAACTGTATAGCAGCCGCTGCAAACTTAAGACTAAAATCTCTACTAGTGCAGATTTGGTTAGCGTTGGACACAGGGTCTACCTTTCCAATAAGTCTCTTGTGTTTGCAGATGGTAGCAATTTCCCATTATATTTCCTGGACTTATTTCCGTAGTCCTACCATAGATTTAGAAGTGCTTGTCGGTTGAGATTCTCTCATTCCGTTATGCCTCTATTTTGATGTGTTGTGAGAAGTGACAGCATTTTCTCTCCTTAGTTGCTATTTAAGCTGTTTCCAACGCAGCAACTGAGTTTGTAGATGCAGTTAGACTAACATCTACTACTACTAATATAGAATTCCAGGTGGAACTTCCAACTAGTTGTCTTCAGCCATGCTCTAGCTAAGTGCTTTTGAGTGACTGGCAAGTAGCCGTTCTTTCTCTCCCACATGAGCAAAACGTTTACATATTGGCGAATTGGGCGAATCCTCTCAGCACAGAGAAGTTCGTCATTATCACAGCCACCTTTGAAGGGGTGTGATTATGTGGGTTAGCTTCTTATATCCCAATATTGACTGGAATTTTGGAAGCAATTTTACTGACTTTGAGGATAGGACTGGCCAGGTCTTGTGAATACACCTCGCATCTCAGTAATAATATAAGATTCCACATGCTAAATGCATGGTTCTTATTATATAAAGAGTCGACTGCTGGAGTGCAGGGATCTTTATCTTGAAAGGAGTCAGCTGTTTGAAACTGATCTTTCGTTAGTCCACTTTCGCAGACATTGTGTATAGAGTGTCAGCTGCTGGAGTTGCAGTGAGCTCTACCATATAAGAGTTAACTGTTTGGAGACAGTAATCCTTATTACATTCCTACCTTCTTCCGGCAGAAAAGTCTTCCCATTGAGAATGAAAAAGGGGAATTACATCAGTTGTACTCAACTTTGTCCGTCCTTTAATCTCCACCATTTTAAAGGCAGAAACGCTTTCTCAACTGAGGATGAATTGACGGCCGACGTCGGAGACGGGTCCTGTTTTATCTCTTCATGAAATTTTTCAGGTTGTCCACGTTATGCTCCTAGTCGTATGATATGCCAATGACATCAGGTTGGTTATCCATCGTTTCCTGGACACATAATTTGCGTATGCTCTCCACTTCCATATAAATGGCTAGGGGTCCAGTTATTTTGATGGCCTTCCTGGAGATTCAATGAGTTCACTCCTGGCGACATGGATCCTAGTACACCAGAGAGATTACACCATCGAACAATAGACTAATGTCTTATAGACACCAGACTTTGGTCGGTTTTATATGACCGCCCATGACATCATGTAGAATCTTCCCTTCCTCTCGTCCATTACGTATCAAGTACGCTTAATAATACCACTACTTCAGAAATGGCAAGTGACGGAGTTGATAAGGATGTTTTCTCCTGGAGATTCAATTGTGCTCACGCGCAGTTGCTTGATCAGGGCCACTGACAGGGTTACACAACTGAAGAATAAACCCAGATGTCGAATCGACACTGGACATTAGCCGGTACGAATACTGACTATCACCGAGAGAGATTGTCAGTGAGGTGTCTTAATGGTTGCCCAAATTTTCCATCAGGGTTCACACTCTCTGCTCTCAGTGTTGCAAGCATGTTATGGGGAGAAGAGAATATAGGGAGTTGTTATGTTATGTGATGTGGTGACATTAAAAATGTTGTAGTTACAACAATATTTCCCCTCTCTCACCCATGCCAGCAATTAATTTTGTGATGGAGTAGGATCCATATTCATTTACTGGATTAAGTGTCTTAATTTCAGGGACAAAAATAAATTTTTCCCTGTACTAGCTGTCTCAGTTATATTTAAAATAATTTGTGTTCTCTGGTGTTTCAGGTACCTTAATTTTTGGATACACATATTGAACAACCAGCATGCACAAAATTACACAACAATATTGACAAGCTAATAAATCATATCATTCTGAGAAAAACAAATATCATGGATACAAGCAATTATGTTGACCCATAAGATATTTATACACCATCTTCAGTTTGCTACATTGAATCCTAACTGATATATTAAAACAGTGATACATGCAATATTATCACTATTAATGAAATCAAACCTTCTAGAGATTTATTGTGGGTTTACATGTCTGGACAGTTGCCCTCATATAAGAGACAGGGTCCATTAAACAACACCATAAAAACTCCAAGAATTGGTCTAATTTGCGAGAGGTCACCCCGGATTTTAATACCAACATAGAGATCCCAAAAGTGAGTCCTATGCAGGGTATGCCCAAGGTTTGTATCCTGACATCAGGGCAACAGGTATGTGAGCCCCTAGCAGGTTATTACCAGGGTTTAATCCGAGACGAGTGTTCTTTTTCCCAGGGTTTATATCCTGGAAAGAGCAAACCCAGTTATGTGACCAGGTTTTCCCAGGGTTTATATCCCGGAAAAAGCCTACCAGTTATGTGACAAATTATTATTTGATGATTGACAGAGGACCTAGTTTGTAGTGTTCTCTGGAGATATATCTTGAATATTAAATAACAAGATAAAGGATATGATTTAGCACGTTTTGTCTAGAGGTCACTCAAATGAGCTAATCATTCCCGCAATAGCCTTTTTTGGAGAACATTTTTCTTTGGCTCAAACCCCCACTGTGAGACCACTATGTATCTACACAGAAATTTATATAAGAAGTAACTAGTTCACCCAAGGCCAGAGAAGATCTGAACCATTAGCGCCTGTGCAACTGAGGATCCATCTCACTCAACATAAGGTTGCCAGTGTGCTATTCGTCCGTCACATAGATCTTTCCCTATATTTTTTGTCATTTTGTGACCTATATCAGTTCAATTAGTCTTTAGGACTTTAGGACTTTATTTATTTGTAGACAAACAAACTTCAACAATAACTGTACATTACATCTGTTGGACAAGACATCTACATGACAGTTTCCTGCCAAAAGTGGGACATACATTCACAAGGAATTGTTTACACCACAATTGTACAAGATAGACATCATGTGATACTTGACAACATCTATACAGGACTTTTCACAATATGTATAACCAACCACAGCACTTAAGACAGTCACCAGAGACAACACTTGACAGCAACTGTACAAGAAAATCACTGGTTCACTAATTACACAATTTATTGAGTTGGTGAGTAGAGTGGTGACCATTGCCTCATCTCCTGTCATGTCAACACTTCAATTATTGCATAGAAAATGCATAAACTATGTCATACATGCAGGTTGATAAACAAGATACAACACTTCTTATTTACTCCACCCCCCCCCCCCCCCCATAACTCTCCTCCACCTCTCCTCTCTAATTACCACTACACCATTCCGTTACAGTATCTGTATCTATCATCATTTCCTGACTCTTGGGAATTTAGGAAATCCTATCCATGGGCAACTCAAGGAAGAAACTACTGTTCTGGGTCTGTTGGATCCTTTTATCATCAGCATTGATGTTGGACAAGCTCCAGTTAGCAGCTTCCCCAGAATAAGCTTCATGGCAGATTCATTCCTCTTGAAGACAAGATTTGATATGATGATATGGTACTGCATCTCACGGTTGATCAGGCTGTTAGTGAAGGCTGTCACTGGGTACTTCAATAATGACATACAGAATGTCCCATACATTGCAGCTACTCACTTAGCCAGATCAACTTCCCTACTGTTCCTCACATTCTTCAAGAATCACTGTGTGAGCATCAGGCTGGATATTTTCTAAGTTTTGTCTTAGATAAACAAACACTCCCAAATTACCCCACAGTTTTCTATGAATGTAATTCATAGAACAAGATTTGATGTTAGTCTCAGTTGATCTTTTGACTGACTCAAAGATCACTGTCCAGTTCACCACATTTGTAGTGCTTCAGATTGTGTCATGCTCCCATTTATGCATTCAGCTGTTGAGCTGAGAGAAAACTCTTCTTGATATTCCCACATTTTGATAGGGAGTCACATCTGGATCTAGGACTTCTGTTTAGTTGTCCCAGATGATATATGGATGGCCTCTCCACCATACTGTTCTCTGTCGACATATAAAATGGCACAACATCTCTTTACATATGTTAAAAGATAATGTTATTATACATCAACAGACACAGATTGGGGATGTGGAGGAAAAGGATGGGTGTGGTCCAAACACACCTCTCCTAGTTTGATGATGCCGTGTATTTCACTCTGATGTACTGTGGGTGATATGTGTTCCATTCACCCTTATCTGTGGTAATCACAAGACCATATGCTGAGACAGGGTAGCTTAACACAATTACAAGCATTCATGTGGTCTAAGTTTCACCATGTTTGAACCACAGTAAACCTGGGCACAAGGAGGACCAGACACAGTACAGCAATCATTGTGACATAGCAACATGGGACAGGCATTGTGAAGAGAAATGGAAAATAGGCATTTACAACTGCAATATGCAATATGGATTAACTAATGGCATTTACCCAATTAGCAGACCAGACATCCATTCCTATGGCTGTGATGTTGGTGCATGAATGTCCTATTCCATATTCACTCACACAGCAATGCCAGACCTCACCCCTTTTCTCAGACAGACCTGGCTCACAGGTACATCATCTTCATCATCATCATGTGCTCTTTCCCCACTGAGTAATTTTCATGTCTACTACAGTAGGTAACAGAAGCTCAATTGCATAACAACTGTTCACATATGCACCAAGCACATATGTGGAAAACATGTTTAGTCCTTGTAAGTTTGCATGAGCCATACATTATATTCAGCCAACTGAGACACAGGTTCACACACCTATGGTTCTCTTAGGAACTAGTTTATATGAACCATCCAACAGTAGAGGTAACAGTGTAATGCTGCAGAGAGAAATGGTATTCTCGTGAGCTTAATTTGCCACCAGGTATCACATGAACTTAGCAATTCTGGCGTGCCATCACCGTCCTGTTTACATATGGATATTGAAGCATCTTTCCTTCCACTAGATGTGAGAGGCTATTTATTAAATCACCAACTCACTCACTCATTCATTCTCAGCTTTTTACGTTGGGTCGTGAGTTACACACATGCAATCTATATATATAAATCAAAGTGTATGTATGTAAATATGTATGTATGTAAATATGTATGTCCTTTATTTTTTCGCTAACGGCCCATCCGATTGAGATGAAATTTTCTACACGCCTTACTTTCATTCCAGAGCTGTCAACTGTCATAGTTATTTTTCCTTCTTCCTCCTCCTCCCTCCTCCCCCTCCCAAAATACGTACGTAAATATATGATGATGATGATGAAAGAATCCCCGAACCAAAACGCTAGGGAAAGGGAAGAAAATGACGTGACTACACATTAGCTAAGGGACTTAACTCTAGAAAAAGTTATTTCAAGGGGCATAACTTTTAATAACATTGTTGTATAACTTATAGTCATATTGTTGTATCGTTTTCAATGATTTATAAACTCTTTGTCTATAGTTATGTACCGGCATATGAGTTATAATAAATAATGATACAATCTTTTAGACATTTTCAAAGTTTACATAAAAATAATGCATAATGCATAACATTGTAACTCATCTTTCTATACTTAAGAAGTTATCTAAAAGATGTTGAACAATATCATCGCATCTCGGTCGTCATTCGCACTGCGAGCGCTAACAAGTCAAGTCGCATTATTCTGTCAAGAAGCCTGATCAGCGGGAAAAATGTCACGTGGAAAATCCAACAAGAAACACGCTGTTGCCAAGATGTGCAGCGTGGGAGCCGACAAGAAGAAGAAGAACGTTGAGAGCCCACCTGCTAGCTGCATCAAAGAGCCTGATACTACAGTTATATCTGAAGCTACAACGAGGGAGAAGATTGACAGCCCAACACAGTCAAGAATCAAGACAGCAGAAAAGAAGGAGGAGAAAGACACCAGAGTCGGAAACACCGACTCAAAAACAGTCCGATGGGTTGTCAAGCGGATTCCGGTGGAGCTGACAGATGAAGAAATCCTGAAGCAGCTACGTGAAGAGAATCTTCACATCCGAGTCTTGAAGGCGGAGCGGCTTCTCACTTACTCCAAGATACCTACAACCCTGGCAGTGGTGACATCGGAGGGCAGCGAAATGCCGACCACAGCATCACTCAACAAGAGACTGCAGCAACCAGAGAGATTCATACCAAGAATCACGCAATGTTCAAAATGCCAGAGGGCCGGCCACAGCAGAGCAACGTGTCGCAGTAAGACGGAAATCTGTCGATACTGCGCCGATCACCACGCCTTCAAGGAGTGTCCGCTGGCCAAGCTGGACACGGACTTCCGAGCACCCAACAACAAAAGAAAGTGCGCCAACTGCCTGGGCAAACATGGAGCAAGATACCTGGGCTGTCCGTACCTGCAGAGACACAGAGACGTCTTAAAGATCGCCATCATCACAAAGACACCATTCAAGGAAGCAATGCAGAGGGGCGAGACAGCCACGGGTATAGCACAAGCTGAAAGAGATCAACTTCAAAAGCAGATAGACGAGTTGAAGAAGCAAGTCAAGGCACTGCTGACGACGTCTCCGACCAGCGATAATGAGAAGCTGCTGGCCGACATGAAAGAAATCCATCTCGACATCAAACAAGAGATTCAGCGCATGGCTGAGATGAAGAAGGAGAACGAAGAAATCCTACAAATGATCAAGACCGAAAGAGAATTGCATAGAGCTGAAATGGGACTCTTTCAAAACAAATTAACAGAAGCCACACAAGAACTCACAGAGAAACAGCAAGAAGAAAATCAAGAGACCGAGCCTGAACCGCAAGCTGAAGCCAGCAGCCCAACCACAACGCCCAAGAGGGAACTACTATACCGTCGGATCTCTGAAGGAGGCACAGAATACCCAGTCGACAAGGAGGAACTCAAGCGCGAGGAATTCAGAAGGCGCTGGGAAGAAAAAGAAAAGAAGAAGCCTAAGAAACTCCGGGGGAAACCGATGGTATACCCAGTAGTACTCTACGACCGTGAGAACGACTTCGAGTACTATATAGATGACGGTAAAATCGTCCCATGGCTGACCACGGAGGAAGAAAACTTTAGGCAGCAGTATCGCAAACGCAACAGTGAAAACAAACACAAGGAGGAAAATGAAAACGTCGATAAGCTCCTACAGAAAATACACAATAAAGGAGACAAAAAGACCAAATAAAAAGTCCTTTTAAGGACTGCAACCAATCAAGCCAGGAGCCTGCACCGCCAAAGAAAACAAGATGAAACATGCACAAAGGACAGCCACGGACCGATCCCCCAGCTGGAGGGGGATTACGAAAAGTCCTTATAAGGACTGCAGCCAGACGAGGAAGGAGCCTACACAAACAAAGAAAACCACAACAACAGAAGAGCACAAAGGATAGCCGCCGACCACTGCTGACGTCACAGACACAAACGATACATAACCAGTCCGAGAAAGGACTCACAAGACAAGAATTAGGGTAAATAAACCCACAAAAACCACGATCCTCAATTATAACCACAGCTGATGAAGCAGGTTAGACGAGGACGAATTTGGAATTTTTGTTTTTGAAATGGAATCGGAATCATCGCATCTTTAGTGTTTTCCGCCATCATATCGACACGATTCGCTTGACAGCACTTCTCAGCGCTATCAAGCCAAGACGCCTTACACATTTCAAGCAGTCTGATACGGGGGGAAAATGGCACGTCGTAATAGCACAAAGAAACAAGCAGCTTCCAAGATGCATAGTGAGAAAACCGACCAGACTATCAAGAAGACGAACCTGCCTTTGGAGAGTCTGCATGCAAGCTGTAATAAAGTATCTGAACCTACAGTCAATGAAACTACCAATAAGAAGAGCGACGACTACCCACAGACGAACACAAAAACTTGTGAGAGGAAGGAGGACCAAGACACCAGAATCAGAAACACTGATTCAAACACAGTCAGATGGGTGGTCAAGCGGCTAAAAATGGAGCTTACTGATCAACAAATACAGAAGCAGCTGCAGGAAGAAAATCTTCACGTCAACATTTTGAAGGCAGAGCGGATTCTTACCTACTCAGAATTAAATGAGATGCTCCACACCAGGGACTGGGCGAACCCGGGCCGGGTCAGGCAGACAGACAGACAGACAGACAGACAGACAGACAGATAGATAGATAGATAGATAGATAGATAGATAGATAGATAGATAGATAGATAGATAGATAGATAGATAGATAGATAGATAGACAAAAAGACAGGGAGGGGGGGAGGGATAGACGGAGGGATGGGTCTATTAGACAGACAGACAGACAGACAGACAGACAGAGATAGATAGACAAACAGACAGACAGACAGACAGACAGGGAGGGAGGGAGGGATGGAGAGACGGAGGGAGAGACGGAGGGACGGGTAGGCAGACAGATAGACAGGGAGGGAGGGAGGGATAGACGAGGGAGAGACAGAGGGATGGGTCTATTTGACAGACAGACAGACAGACATTCAGACAAGCAGACAGACAGTCAGACAAGCAGACAGACAGACAGACAGATAGTCGGTAACGGGAACGAGAACTTATATGACTCATCTTTTGGTGCTTAATTGAAGAAGTTATCTACCGTAAATTTATTTGTACATGTAATAATTTTTATCTGGCCTTTTATAAGGGCCAAGAAAATATGAATTAAATGAGATTCTCCCCACCTTTTCGCTGCACAATGGAGCACCGAGAATAAACAAATGCCACGTCATACAGTACGTGGCATAACTACCTAACGGTAGTTTGTGGGCATTAGAGCTCCAGCCTTCGGTGAACTCAGAGCATTTCTGATACTTTCTAACAGGTAATACTCAAATGATTTGACATTAGAGCATGCGAGGGCGTTGGGGACATGTTGCTTACACCTACACACATCGACACTACGGACACAGGCGAGTTCACACTCCGTGGCCTAACAGTCCACCCAATTGTGTAGGTTTGATTTGTAGGCTAAAAGCGTGAATGAGGGTAGCATGTGAAGGACTGAAGTCTGGATCATCCTCTGCATTCCTTAACGTTGTACATTGATCCGTTGACAAATAACATCATTCAGAAACCACACATATATGTCTGTCTGTCTGTCTGTTTGTCTGTCTGTCTGTCTGTCTGTCTGTCTACCTATCCGTCTATTATATATATATATAAGATATATGTAGACAGAGAGTCGGGAACGGGAACTTATATGACTACTTATATGAATTAAATGAGATGCTCCACACCAGGAGCTGGGCAATGCCGGGCCGGGTCAGACAGACAGACAGACAGACAGACAGACAGACAGACAGACAGACAGACAGACAGACAGACAGACAGACAGACAGACAGACAGTCGGTAACGGGAACGGGAACTTATATGACTACTTATATGAATTAAATGAGATGCTCCCCACCAAGGACTGGGCGAAGCCGGGCCGGGTCAGCTAGTATCTTATAAATAACACGTTCTTTCTTTGCTTTTATTAAACGGTTAGTTAATGTTTCATTGTTTGGGGGTCGTACACCGACAAAGTTTAGTTGTATTATTTCTTCTCGCAGTTTCTTTCAGGCTGTGGTGGCTTTCGAGGCTTTTTTGTAATCTTTTTTTCAGTATTCTGAGAACTTTTGTTTCTCGTCTCAGCTGTTTCTGTGAGAATTTATTGCATTCTTTGTTCATGTAGTATTTGAAGTGCATATTATGAAATATATTACGAAGGGAAGCAAGTAAGTAAGTCACAAATGGCTGTAGAAAAATAACTAAATATGATAACAACTTTAAACGAGTTTATTTTTATACATACATTGTCCCTTTATTTCTCAACATAATTTCCACCAATATTGATGCACTTATCCCATCGTTTTATCAGTCCTCACAAACCGGCTGCATAAAACTGCGTGCTCTGTTTTCACTTTACATTCGACTTGTCACCCGCCAAGGTGGGTTTTCGGTGGACCAAAAGTGCGGAAATCGCTAGGGGCTAAGTCGGGACTGTAAGGTGGATGTTCCAGAACTTCCCACCATAGTTGGTTAATTTTCTCCTTAGTTAATCGAGCCGTATGTGGTCTGGCATTGTCATGAAGAAGCAACACTCCTCTAGTCAGCAGTCCTGGACGTATTCTTCGAAATGCATCATGAAGCACCGCTTTACAGGACAAACATTTGTCAGCACAAACAGGAAGCATTTCCCCATGAATGTCCTTTGCAGGCAGTCCTTTTGCCCACAAAAAACGCACAACAGCACGTTGCTCTTTGGTTGTACACTCCGTAAGTACAGTCACCATTTTGTTTATGCATTGCGCATGCGCATGAGACACATCGCTACCTGACGAACGGGAATATAAAGTTCGATGTTGCTGCCACCTAATGACACCTGTAAAAAACACCAACTACATTTACCTGCCATCCCACAGAACTGTGTGACTTACGTAATTGACTCGCCCTAGTATATCTTCACACGGAAACGTTAGTGTTCAATAATGAATATTCTCCGTGGTGCACGGGAATTTCATTATGAGAAGCACGTCGCAAAGTGAAATGGATGTGTTCAGAGCATTACTGTAAAACAATTTCTTAGCGTGAATTCAATACATCTTCGCCAAAACATCAAAGAAATCTCGCCGCTTTCCATGATTTCAGTTGCCTTTAGACCTATCAAGGTCATATTCCTTAAGTGTGAGTAAATATAAGACGACAGGAAAACTTTAAAAAACGATGCAACAGATACTTTAAAACAACATTGAACGTGAATGAGAGGAAGGGGGGGGGGGGGTTTAAAGTGAACGTCCTATATACGGGCATGTCTGCTAATTATTTAACACTTTGAAAATAAATTTCGTTCGTTCGTTCATTTTCCCGTGGAAAGTGTGACTTCTTTGTTACATTTGTGATCGTCTCTTTAAACAAAAAAAACAAGACAACATCAACACATAATATTCGCTTCACTAATCCTAAAAGTTGTCAAGATATCGGTTAGCTTTACGTACTATCCTTTCATGTTACCCTTGCTTCTAATACAAAATATGAACAAACCTTATAATTTTGACAGACTTTACGTTAGAATTTGACTTCATTTCCTATACTTTCATGTGCCTTTAATCTGTTCATAAAGCACGCGAACGTGTGAACATAAAGCTGCTCCAAATATAAATGGTACCATCTTTGACATCTTTAGTTCACTAGAGTCTGTTATGGTTATCAGCTTTCGATTGTAAACACCGTTTCGTTTAAAAAAAAAAATAATATAATTACCGCAGAAATCATTTTTCAAACGTGGAAATTGTAAAAGCAAAATACATAACATTAATTCAATAAGATACAAACGAATATTTAAAACTTTAACTGCAACAGCTTCCATAATTTTGGAATGACACATACGAATGATATCTTTGTTCCAGTTTCCTACGAACACTCTTCCATTACCTGTAAAAATGTATTCAGCAATAGAGTTTGTGTGTGTGTGTGTTAGTGTGTGTGTGAGTGTGTGTGTAATGGGATGGGGGAGGAGGAGGGGTTGATATGAGCCACATATGCGACGTAGATGTTTGAATTAATATTAGGACATAATGTAGTTCTAGCACATTGATTCGTGTCGCTGATATCACAGGGAGGCTCTGTGGCGAAGTGGTCAAGCCGTTTGACTCGTGCTCCGAAGGTTGCGGGTTCGTTTCCCGGCAGCGTCCTTCAGTTTACGAGTTAAATGTTTCGCAGACTCCTGTGGGTCGTCGCTAAAAGCTACAGAGTCCGTGCTTTGTGCGACGCTTTCCGTTCTGCGGAAAGAGACCGATCCATATGGGATAAACCCGGTGCAATGAAGTCGACCCTGTCGACTTTTAAGCGACTGATATCACAGCTGTCTGTTTCGATGCATGTCGGTCAGTGTGTTTGTAAGTTCGTTTGTCCACATAAACCTACCAAAATCCTATCTTCTACTCACTTTTCTATCTAGCTGCCTGCCAGCCAGCCATCCAGCCTGCCCGCCTACCTACCTACCTACCTCCCTACCAACCAACCTACCTACCTAACTACATAATTACCCTTCTATTTACCCTTAGAACTATCTACCTACCGAGAGACCGATCTTCTATCTCTCTTACTGCCTATCCGTCCATCGGTTCCTTTGTATATGTGTCTGCTGGTTGTCTCTGTTTACCAGCCTACCTACCTGCTAGTCCTAACTATCTACCTGTTTTCTGCCTATGAGTGTGTTAAACTGTTCCCATGTCTGTTGGTCTGTCAGTTTACGTGTTCAACAGCCCGTATAGACTATACATACCCTGCGTGGTTCTGATTACACACATTTTCGATTGTCACTAATACTACAGCGTATGTGCTTTGTACCAATATTTTTCTAATATGATTTACGGAAGGAAAATGTAGCATTCATGGAGTTATCAGAACGTGAAGTGAAATTGACCCTTTCAAACAGTTCATATCCCTTCGAAATTACACGGCTGTACAAAATAAAAATAAAAATTGTGTGCCAAACATTTTACACCTGAATTTGCATCAATAAGGCCCGCTAAATCCAAATATCCCATTTATTTGTATGTAACAGCTCTAGTTTGTGAGATAAGACGTTTGTGTAAAAACTAATTAATATTATTACTGTATTTTCTGTATAAGGCGCTGGGGGAAAAAAGCAACTTGCTATCTAGTCCCTTACAAAATGAAGCTGTGTGTTTATTTACAGTTTAAGTTTTCCAAGATCTTCCAAGAATTGCTTCTTTAGATTTTAACCCACTGCATGCATATTAATATGCTAGTTATTTTCATACACTTCTAACACAGACTAGCATCATCTTCAGAAAGGCATGGTTTCTTTCACCGGATTTATTGTGTTATATTTATGGAGAATACACTTTAAAAGAAGAACATAGGAAGCACTCTACTATTTACTATAAAGCAAAACTAGGTGACAAATCTTGGGCTCTTCACATTGTTTGCAAAACATGTGTTGAACACACGTGACAGTGGACTTGGGGGAAAAGAAAATGTTTAAAATTTTGAACTCCCATGGATTGGAGAGCGCCCAAAGAACCACTGTGATGACTGTTATTTCAGTTTTGTCAAAATTAAGGGATATAATGAAAATAAAAATCACAAAAAATGGAAATATCCAGATTTAGCATCCGCTAGACGACCTGTTCCACACGGAGATGACATACCAATTCCAACTTTCAGTCAGATTTCGGATCCCCTGTAAGAACATGAGACAGCAGTGGCATGTGGAATGTCAAGTGACAATGATAGTGCTTTCAAAGAGTATTTTCCAGCCGCTCAAAACTTCGACCAGCGTGGACTGAGTAATCTAATCCGGGGATCTTTATCTACCCGAGGAATCTTCAGAATTTTTGGCTTCAATATTAAAAGAACAAATATTATTGGCTGTTGAAACACAGGTTACATTTTATCGCAGCAGAGAGCAAGGTTTTCTTCCATTCTTTTGTAAAGAAAACAACCTTGTGTTTTGTACTAATGTAGGAGGTCTTGTAAACAAAATGGGTGTAAGATATACACCAGATGGGTGGTGACTTTTCATTGACAGCTATAAAAGAAGTTTGAAAGTTGTTCTCTTACACATTGGCAACAAATATGGCTCAATTCCAATTGCTCATTCTACTACAATGAAAGAGGAATATACTACAATAAGCACAGTTTTGGAAAAATGTAAGTATTTAGAACATATCTAGATGGTGTGTGTAAATATTAAAATGATGAACTTCTTGCTTGGCTAGCAAAGGGGATTCACCAAATATCCATGTTTTGTATGTTTGTGGGATAACAGGGTAAAAAATTATGCACTGGACAAAGAAACAGTGGCCATTGAGGGATGAATTTAAAGTTGGAGAAAACAAATATAGCCAACAAGCCTCTTATTGATTGAAAAAGAGTTCTACTGCCACCATTACATATAAGGCTTTACTTGATCAAACAATTTGTTACGGCACTGAACAAAGATGGTACCTGTTTACATTACTTATGCAGAAAGTTTCTGGAATTGAGCATAGACATGGACCTAAAATTAGAAAGTTAATCAATGATCCAAATTTTATTGATTCTATGAACATATCATAGTCCACAACCTGGTCATCATTTGTTTTAGTTGTGCAAAACTTTCTGGGTAACTTTAAAGCAGACACTTATTATGAATTAGCTGAAAATATGCTGTCGAGGTTTTGCAAGCTTGGATGCAATGCGAGCATAATATTGCACTATCTCCATAACCATTTACACCTCTTTCTAGAGAATCTTGGCAACTTTAGTGAGAGATTTCACCAGGATATTTAAACAATGGAAGAAAGATGCAAGGGACTTTGGCACGTCCACATGATAGCAGATTACTGTTGGATTCTCTAGCGTGACTTTCCGGGAATATTCCAGGAAATCCTCGAAAAGAAGCTATATGTGTATAGACTATAGACAAAAAATGCTAGTGATAAAGGTTTAATACATTATTTGTATTTTATATGAAGGCAATAAATGTACAATAATTACCAAAAATATGATTGCAAGTTACAGTCAAAATGCCACTAACTCTAGATCTGTACATAATAATTGCCCTATTAAGAAGGTCATTCTTAGTTATCTAAAAAAACTAGAGGTGATAGAAAACATCTGATTACATTTCTGGAATCAGCAACACAAAAACAAAAATTACCCAAGAACAGCTATACAATTTAAGGCACCAAAATGGGTGTAAACCAGTGTTATCTACACTGAATTACTGTTGCCATCATTATAGCCTTCACTACGATCATCAAAATGATGATCAGCATCATCATGTGCCATGACGATAAGTAAGCGCGAGGAGTTATGTTTCGCTATCCTACCCAATCACAGGAGTCATGAATCGAGTCTTTGTTCTTATCCCGATTACACCACATGACAAAGCGGTCAAGATATTTATCTATTGGCTTTCCTTTGCGTTTTCCCCATCACGTTTTCCAACTGTCACTAAATTTTCAAGGCCCCCCCCCCCCCCCCCCTCAACATGCCCAAAAGACCCTACTTGTCTGCGTCTGATATCTATAATCAATTTACGGTCATCATTTTTGTCTTGAATGGCTGTGGCTTTCGTTTTTCTCCCCGTCTGCGGTATCATGTATATATTTGTCTTGAATGTCTGTGGCTTTCGTTTTTCTCCCCGTCTACAGTATCAAGCATATTTTTGTCTTGAATGGCTGTGGCATTCGTTTTTTCTTCCCATCTAAAGTATCATGTATATTTTTGTCTTGAATGGCTGTGGCATTCGTTTTTCTCCCCGTCTACAGTATCAAGCATATTTTTGTCTTGAATGTCTGTGGCTTTCGTTTTTCTCCCCGTCTACAGTATCAAGCATATTTTTGTCTTGAATGGCTGTGGCATTAGTTTTTCTCCCCGTCTACAGTATCAAGCATATTTTTGTCTTGAATGGCTGTGGCTTTCGTTTTTTCTTCCCATCTAAAGTATCATGTATATTTTTGTCTTGAATGGCTGTGGCATTCGTTTTTCTCCCCGTCTACAGTATCATGTACATTTTTGTCTTGAATGGTCTTGGCATTCTTTTTTCTCCCCGTCTGCGGTATCATGTATATTTTTGTCTTGAATGGCTGTGACATTCTTTTTTCTCCCCGTCTACAGTATCATGTATATTTTTGTCTTGAATGGCTGTGACATTCTTTTTTCTCCCCGTCTGCGGTATCATGTATATTTTTGTCTTGAATGGCTGTGACATTCTGTTTTCTCCCCGTCTACGGTATGATGCATATTTTCCTCAGAAAGCACATTTCCACTGCCATTAGATGTGTCCCAGCTGGTCAGCGTATTGACCAGGTGTCACATGCATACACGGACTGCCTTCACCTGTTATCAAACCAAGTGGTACAAAGTTAAACTCACGTGTGCAGGTCAGCATGTCAGAGTGGATAAGAGCGCTACTTTTCAAACATCCGGTGTGCTGATGCCGAGGTAGCGGGTTCAACCCCTACACCTGTCAGTTGGATTAAAATGTTGACGTCTCGTTCTTGACGTAGGGACGTAAATTACAAGCACCTCTGAAGTCGGAGTGGGTTCGCCTGATGGCGAGGGACACTGGTAATTGGTGAAGCAAACTCAAAAGCAAAATTTACTCCAGCGCACTAGAAGTAATATCACGTAATGGACTATGCTTGAGTTGAAAGTGAGCGAGCGCAAGAAAAAAAAAACTCACGTGTATTGGACACAAAGGCTATAAATGCCCAATAGCCGGTGGTCACCACGAGAGCGGAGTTGCAGCTGATGTTAAACAGGATCCATTGTAGCTTCAGTACCACAGGCATGGTCCGGATGTAGATGGGATCTATAACAGAAGATTTACACATTGACAACAGAAGAATTACACATTGACAACAGAAGAAGTACACACTGACCACAGAAGATTTACACATTGACAACAGAAGAATTTCACATTGACAACAGAAGAATTACACATTGACAACAGAAGAATTACACATTGACAACAGAAGAGTAATTGACAACAGAAGAATTACACATTGACAACAGAAGAGTCATTGACAACAGAAGAATTACACATTGACAACAGAAGAATTACACACTGACAACAGAAGAATTACACATTGACCACAGAAAAATTACACATTGACAACAGAAGAATTACACATTGACAACCGAAGAATTTCACATTGACAACAGAAGAATTACACATTGACAACAGAAGAATTACACATTGACCACAGAAAAATTACACATTGACAACAGAAAAATTACACATTGACAACAGAAGAATTACACATTGACAACAGAAGAATTACACACTGACCACAGAAGAATTTCACATTGACAACAGAAGAATTACACACTGACCACAGAAGAATTACACATTGACAACAGAAGAATTACACATTGACAACAGAAGAATTACACATTGACAACAGAAGAATTACACATTGACCACAGAAGAATTACACATTGACAACAGAGGAATTACACATTGACAACAGAAGAATTACACAGTGACAACAGAAGAATTACACATTGACAACAGAAGAATTACACATTGACAACAGAAGAATTACACACTGACCACAGAAGAATTTCACATTGACAACAGAAGAATTACACACACACCACAGAAGAATTACACACTGACCACAGACGAATTACACATTGACAACAGAAGAATTACACATTGACCACAGAAAAATTACACATTGACAACAGAAAAATTACACATTGACACCAGAAGAATTACACATTGACAACAGAAGAATTACACATTGACCACAGAAGAATTACACATTGACAACAGAAGAATTACACAGTGACAACAGAAGAATTACACAGTGACAACAGAAGAATTACACATTGACAACAGAAGAATTACACATTGACCACAGAAAAATTACACAATGACAACAGAAGAATTACACACTGACCACAGAAGAATTTCACATTGACAACAGAAGAATTACACACTGACCACAGAAGAATTTCACATTGACAACAGAAGAATTACACACTGACCACAGAAGAATTACACATTGACAACAGAAGAATTACACATTGACAACAGAAGAATTACACATTGACAACAGAAGAATTACACATTGACAACAGACGAATTACACATTGACCACAGAAGAATTACACATTGACAACAGAAGAATTACACATTGACAACAGAAGAATTACACATTGACAACAGAAGAATTACACATTGACAACAGAAGAATTACACATTGACCTCAGAAGAATTACACACTGATAACAGAAGAATCATTGACAACAGAAGAATTACACATTGACAACAGAAGAAATACTCATTGACAACAGAAGAATTACACATTGACAACAGAAGAATTACACATTGACCACAGAAGAATTACACATTGACAACAGAAGAATTACACATTGACCACAGAAGAATTACACATTGACAACAAAAGAATTACACATTGACAATAGAAGAATTACACATTGACAACAGAAGAATTACACATTGACAAAAGAAGAATTACACATTGACCACAGAAGAATTACACATTGACAACAGAAGAATTACACATTGACCACAGAAGAATTACACATTGACAACAGAAGAATTACACATTGACAACAGAAGAATTACACAATGACAACAGAAGAATTACACATTGACAACAGAAGAATTACACATTGACCACAGAAGAATTACACACTGATAACAGAAGAATCATTGACAACAGAAGAATTACACATTGACAACAGAAGAATTACACATTGACAACAGAAGAATTACACATTGACAACAGAAGAATTACACATTGACAACAGAAGAATTACACACTGACCACAGAAGAATTTCACATTGACAATAGAAGAATTACACACTGACCACAGAAGAATTACACATTGACCACAGAAGAATTACACATTGACCACAGAAGAATTACACATTGACAACAGAAGAATTACACATTGACAACAGAAGAATTACACATTGACAACAGAAGAATTACACACTGACCACAGAAGAATTTCACATTGACAACAGAAGAATTACACATTGACAACAGAAGAATTACACATTGACAACAGAAGAATTACACACTGACAACAGAAGAATTACACATTGACAACAGAAGAATTACACACTGACCACAGAAGAATTTCACATTGACAACAGAAGAATTACACACTGACCACAGAAGAATTTCACATTGACAATAGAAGAATTACACACTGACCACAGAAGAATTACACATTGACCACAGAAGAATTACACATTGACAACAGAAGAATTACACATTGACAACAGAAGAATTACACATTGACAACAGAAGAATTACACAATGACAACAGAAGAATTACACATTGACAACAGAAGAATTACACATTGACCACAGAAGAATTACACACTGATAACAGAAGAATCATTGACAACAGAAGAATTACACATTGACAACAGAAGAATTACACATTGACAACAGAAGAATTACACATTGACAACAGAAGAATTACACATTGACAACAGAAGAATTACACATTGACAACAGAAGAATTACACACTGACCACAGAAGAATTTCACATTGACAATAGAAGAATTACACACTGACCACAGAAGAATTACACATTGACCACAGAAGAATTACACATTGACAACAGAAGAATTACACATTGACAACAGAAGAATTACATATTGACAACAGAAGAATTACACACTGACCACAGAAGAATTTCACATTGACAACAGAAGAATTACACACTGACCACAGAAGAATTACACATTGACAACAGAAGAATTACACATTGACAACAGAAGAATTACACATTGACCACAGACAAATTACACATTGACAACAGAAGAATTACACATTGACAACAGAAGAATTACACACTGACCACAGAAGAATTTCACATTGACAACAGAAGAATTACACACTGACCACAGAAGAATTACACATTGACAACAGAAGAATTACACATTGACAACAGAAGAATTACACATTGACAACAGAAGAATTACACATTGACAACAGAAGAATTACACATTGACCACAGAAGAATTACACATTGACAACATAAGAATTACACATTGACAACAGAAGAATTACACAGTGACAACAGAAGAATTACACATTGACAACAGAAGAATTACACATTGACAACAGAAGAATTACACACTGACCACAGAAGAATTTCACATTGACAACAGAAGAATTACATACTGTCCACAGAAGAATTACACATTGACAACAGAAGAATTAAACATTGACAACAGAAGAATTACACATTGACAACAGAAGAATTACACATTGACAACAGAAGAATTACACATTGACCACAGAAGAATTACACACTGATAACAGAAGAATCATTGACAACATAAGAATTACACATTGACAACAGAAGAATTACACATTGACCACAGAAGAATTACACACTGATAACAGAAGAATCATTGAAAACAGAAGAATTACACATTGACCACAGTCCGCTGGTATGCAGGAAATTCAAGCAACATGTTGTAAAAGGAAATAATCAACAGCAGCGAACGAACGAACGAACGAACGAACAAACAAACTTTATTTTCAAAGGGTTAAGAATTGGGCACGCAGGCCATCTAACATTCTGCCCTTCCATCACTCTCTTTCATACATTATTTCATTCACACATCATACAAGGCTAATTGAGAACAGCAACAATATAAAAGATATGCATTATAAAGGCATGGGGAAAATGCAAAAATCAATACTACACGACTCAGTAATATTAAATAACGGTGTGGCACTTGTTATTAGCTATGTGGAATACTGGTCTACCAAAAGGGGACTGGCTGTTATACAAGGGTATTATTATTATTATTATTATTATTATTATTATTATTATTATTATTATTATTATTATTATTATTATTATTATTATTATTATTATTTCTATTATTAAGGGGGAAGTTAATCCGAACCGAGACAGTGTTCGAGGAGTAGTGTAGTGGCTAACACGCTTGCCTGCCAGTCCGATGATCATGCGTTCGAATTCCCAATGAGGTGGGGATTTGATTTCAGTCACCTAAGCTCCCAGGTCGACCCAGCCTAAAATAGGTACCAGGGAATGTCATGCGATGTGAGAGCGGTCGTCGAAATATTCACACGTCACCCACTGGGTGTCCCATCTGTATTACAGTTTAGTGATCGCTGTCAACACCAGTATTTTATTGCTGTTGTTGATGTCTTGGCTAGTTTACTTTCAGTAGTTTATCATTGCTTTCTGAACGTACGGCTACCATACCAACTCGTTAAAACCCAGCGCAACGCGGTCTTCTGCCAAATCCGTCGCCGCTGTGTTTCGAACGCGGGTAAGCGGACTTACGAATTGCGTCTGTAAGAGCTTTGCCACGGAGACCGGCGCCTCAGGGTATAGAGATGGATTATTTGCTTTCAGGTTTAAATACAGTAATATATGATATAACCTCCAGGGAAGGCTAACACGGTCAATAAACACCCGCCAATGTCGGATGTGTTGGCCTAAAGGCGCATCACCGTACACACCGCAATTATGTCTGAAAACACACTACGGATGAACGCAGCAGCAGCAGCAGCAGCAGCAGCAGCAGCAGCAGCAGCAGCAGAAGAAGAAGAAGAAGAAGAAGAAGAAGAAGAAGAAGAAGAAGAAGAAGAAGAAGAAGAAGAAGAAGAAGAAGAAGAAGAAGAAGAAGAAGAAGAAGAAGAAGATGAAGAAGAAGATGAAGAAGAAGATGAAGAAGATATAACCTGAAAACAATGAATTAATTATTTCTCATATATAACATGAAATGCAGTTAAACGGTAGATAAAAACAGAACCCAGTATCTTTTAAATCAGGGGTCACGAAACTACGGCCCGCGGGCAGGATCCGGCCCGCGACGTCAGTTCATCCGGCCCGCCGACGGTTCTCGAACTTGCTTGATATAACGTATGGAACACGAGACGTTGTGATACAGTTTAAATGTAACTATTATGTTTAGAATAATAGGAGATATTCACACGTTCGGAGAAATCCTAGCTGCTATGTGTCCTCAAATTTACTATTTTCAATTATAAATTATTGTATCTAGATTTTCTTGTTTATTTTAATGTTTGCTTATTTCGCGCCATCCCAAGTCCCTTTCCGACTCGTTGTAGTGCCGCCTACGCTCTGACGTTACCATGGTCTCCATGGCAACACACACAAACACATCTTTCCCTCCCCCAGATGCGTCCGCCTGTCAACACAGGTCCGTTGCTCAAGAAATATTTACTTCTTGTTGCCTGTTATCCATTTTGTAGGTATGTCAAATGGATTTCTATGACAGTGATAGGTAAGTGAACTACAAGTGTGAAAAGAGGCAATAAAGTAACAAACATAGCTTAAAAATGCTATCGAAGACTCGTGTTATTAACTATTATGTTTAGTTTAGTTTAGTCGACTGATCAACATCACGGCACACGGGTGTAACCCATAAGTGCTCCGTTCTACTCCTAACTTAAGCTCGAGTCCGGAGAATATCAGCTCAGTGCACGAACTCCGTAGCACCGGCGAGGTCCCTGAAATACTTTGGGTAGAATTGTAACACGAAATTTTGCCCGGGCAGAGCCATTAGGCTACTCTTTTCCAATTTACAACTGCCAAGGGATTTTTTACGTGCGCAACAATACACACTGGTGTCACTACCCAGAGACCAGGGGAAATATTGTTACTAGAAGTCCACGTGAAAAATTCTGGCCCTCACCGGGGCTTGAACCCGGGACATCCAGCATTCGAGGCGGACACCATACCTTGAGGCCACGCAGCCCCCCCCCCGTACGTGCGTTCGTGCGTGCGTGCGTGAGTGCGCGCATGTGCGCATGTACGTGTGTGCGTATGCGCGTACGCGCGCACACACGCAAGCGCGCACGCGCGCGCATGTATGCATGCATGTGTGTGTATGTGTGTGTGTATGTATGTATGTGTGTATGTGTGTATGTGTGTGTGCGTGCGTGCGTGCGTGCGTGTGTGTGTGTATGTATGTATGTGTGTATGTGTGTATGCAAGTACGTGTGTCTGGGCGCTGACATGTAGCAGATGCGACCCACGCTATAATGACATGCAACGGATGCGACCCACGCTATAATGACATCTAACAGACGCGATCCACTCTTTAACGACATGTACCAAAGAGATTTCGGAAATCTTCTAATGAACAAGCAAGGAAGGCAAGCAGACACTTCCTGATTGCAAAAGAAAATGTCAAAAATCATGAAATAACTGAAAAACTAATTCTATAAGGAAATACATCATTCGTCATTATGTGTTTGTCGAGTCTGATGGCCTTTGGGAATTGTCATTTTGCTGTCTTCTTTGTGTGGCCAGGAAAATATGCAAAGATTTTAAAATACAATTTCTTTTTGTTCTTGAATGTGCGTGCGAGGGCGAGCTGATTTCCTGGACACATGTGATGAATACCGCACTGGAGATATAAGGAGTTGGGAATAGGCAACCCGAAAAAAATGCGTGTGACGAAGGGGAACGTTATTAAACACAAGCACAAGCATCATCCTCTCTCTCTCTCTCTCTCTCTCTCTCTCTCTCTCTCTCTCTCTCTCTCTCTCTCTCTCTCTCTCTCTCTCTCTCTTCCTCTTGTTCTCTCTCTCTCCCCCCCCTCTCTCTCTCTCTCTCTCTCTCTCTCTCTCTCTCTCTCAGACACACACACACACACATAAACACAATAGGAGTGGCAGAAAAAGAGGATACTGGAAGCAAAGTGCTGAGCAAGGTAGATAGACACTCAGACATACATATATACTGAAATTTAGTTAGGGAGGTAGATGGGTAAATAAATACACTAGACAGACATACTCATAAGACACGCCCCACACCTACACACATATATGCGAGACAAACTGAATAACTGGTATGCAAATAGGTTGGTAGGAAGATAAAGAGATAAATAGACAGACAGAAAGAGATCAAGAGGGAAATAGAAAGACAGACAGAAAGAGAGAACGATAGAACGACAGACAGACAGAATGCTAAAACGAGAGGCAGAGCGAGAAAGAGATGGATGGATAAGAAGATTTATTTTCCGCAATAAAAATTAAGCAAGCAGTTCACTGGATACAAAATCAATTACATGAACCGAAGCAAGCCGCTCACGGAGCGACAATTTTTCCTGATAATTTTTTATACGCGAACATTAGACCACAGGCGCAACCTTCACTAGCCCAGAAATGAAACATTTACCCGAGTACAATTATCACCCTTTCTCATGTTGGAGCAGATTTATGTCCCCTAGATGATAACCTCAAATTAACCTGCTTCCCAGAATGATATATGTTGCCATGGAAAGCGAATATTTATGTTGCTACAGAAAGTGTATGTTTCTGATGATATATGTGAAGGAACGATGGGAAAACAATTGACAGCAGAAAAACAGGGCATATTACGCTTGTATATCATACGAAATTTGAAATGGTGGGCAGTTGAGATCAAACATAGCAGAATTCGTAGCAAGATTCGTTGTTGAAATTAAATTAGGTTAGGTCATTAAACGCTTAAATATATAAATTTGCACCATCAGAAAGTGACATCTCATATTACAATCTGTTTTGAACTGCGAGTATCAACTGTCCTCTTTGGACAACACTCCCTTTCAAATGAATATCCGAATTGTTGTGATTCGGTCCCAGGATTATTATTCTGAGGCTGGGATGGGCCCTAATTATAACTTCCCTTTTGAGATTGAGCTTCCTCTGTGACGAAGGGATTACGGACGCAATTCATAATCCCGCATGCCGCGTTTCAAATACAGCTGCGGGTGATTTGGTAGCAGACCGACATGCGTTGATTTCCATACAATGATATGAGTGCCGGTCGTTCAGAACGCAAACTACTGATCGTAAAGTTGTCAACACATCACAAACAGCCAAACAATCCTGGGGGTTGACTGTGACGTCCTGTAAAGGATATTAACTAACTGTGTTGAGATTGAATGGGATAGAGGCAATGGATAAAGAATACACGTTTTTTTTTATTTTCATTGCTGCAGTGACCTTAAAGGCAAAACATTCGACTTCAGAGTTTAGACTCCGTCCTTTTGAGGGTTTACCAACCGACCTACCCACCGACCGACCGACGAACCAATCAACCAACATGGCTAATGATGCTATCTTTTTTTTTAAATGTTTGTCTACATGTCTTGATTAATTCTTAATTTAGCTCTTTCTATTACAGGGTTAACTGAGGGGGAATATTAATGGCAGTTGAATTGTGGTTCCTGGGGAACATGCAAAGAACGAACGAACGAACGAACGAAAATCTTTATTTTCAAAGGGTTAAGAATTGGGCACGCAGGCCCATCTGACACCCTGCCCTTCTTCTCTATTTCCTATAATACATTCTTTCATTCAACATCTCAATACCACATATGGCATCTCCCTCAACACACACACACACACAACACACACACACACACACACTCACACACACACGCGCGAGTATTAAAGAGTCATTTGAGAAGCATATGAAAACAGTATACATAATAGAAAAAATATATGTGTACAGTCAAGATATTTGAGTTGTGCTAATAAGAGAAAAAAAAAAAGGTGGAAACATAGTGATAATTGCAAACCTGAAGGGAAAAATCCATGGAAATGCTGAAAGATAGACACCCAGAACCACGTCTCAGCAACCGCCACATACTTTCTCACGTGTTTGACATTTTTCCATGATTAGCTTTCGTACACCAGCACTGGCTCAATATAGCTCTTAAGAAGTTTGTTTTTCCCCCTCACTACTGTCTTACAGTGCCTGTCCGCTAAACGCAACTGGAGCAAACACTAAAAAGCATCATCGAAAAATCAGAACTCGTTATCAGAACGATTCAGAACAGCATACTCAAGTGAAGCGAACGATTTTCCAGACGTTTATTTCCGCCACCGGTAACAGGATTAAAACTCTGGCAGAAAAGCAGGCTGATCCCTAACCACAGGATCGGCACCTACTCAAATACATCCACCCCTGAGCTCCCAGTCCAGCTCGTTGCCCTTGAAGCCTTCCTATCCATTCCTCAGTTCAAACGCTTGGATAATAAAATCAGTCTAGGTGGATTTTCCATTCCCGGTCCTTTTCACTGTTGTATCGTCCTCAATTAATTCCTTACCAGACTCCCTGCTGTCTCATCCCGAAATCACGGCATCCAGGTGTCACCCTCACCTCGAGCCTTCAGAAACACATCTTGTCCGTATCACCCAGTCTCAGCGTCTTCCTACGTCAGAGTCACGATTCACCGTTTATCACCAATCTCCTAGATATCTGTAAGCTTTTGAGCTTCAGGATTCTCTACCTATATTAATGACGTCAACCGCGAGTATCTGCCTTATGGCAACTACTATTGACAAAGATAAATTGCAGAAAATATTTTTCATCTTGTGAAATGTTGCTTTCGCTTGGGCTATTCCACACTTAACTTTCGTAATGCATCTTCCTTCTGCTGTTATTAAACTAACCAAATACTTAATTACATTAAATTGTTTCAGACTGGTTCCGTTCACTCTGTACACAATCTACAAAGGCATGTGGGTCTTACCCGCGTGAGCACTGCAAACATATATCTGAAATTTCGCATTGCATTTAGCGCATGCATCTGAGCGCATGCATTTGAAAACAAAAGCAAACCGCTGTTTGAAGAAAGAGTGTGTGCCATTCTGACGATTCAGTGGTGGTCTTGGACGATGTGCTCTGGCTAAACCACGGAAGGCAGTCCAGGAATGATGGTCTAGCAAGAGTGCCGAGTTTCTGTATCAGCGTCTTAATAATACTGAGAGCAATGCTGGAAATAGGGGTCTGCCTACTGAGAACCTTGTGGTTGAACATATTCAGGTGGGTGCTGACCAAAGAATACTTAGGAGGACATGCAAACCCCATGGACGCGTCAATCCATACATGAGCAGCCCATGGACGCGTCAATCCATACACGAGCAGCCCATGGACGCGTCAATCCATACACGAGCAGCCCATAGACGCACCAATCCATACACGAGCAGCCCATGCCACATAGAAAAGGAAACTGCAGTTCCTGTTCCCAAGTCACCTACTAGAGATGAGGAACCAGTCAAGAAGAGGGTGTCCAAGAAGAAGCTACAGAGACAGAATTTGCTGAGGAGAGATTAGATTCTTAACATATGTGACCTTAACACAGATAATTACATTGACAGTTCTATTAGACATACACAAATTGGGAATACATATTTGTTCTTTGTAAGTACCATTTCTATTCGCCTATATAACCATATTTGGAAAGCTTCAATTTTACCCCCCCCCCCCCAAGCTACTCACTTATTGTCAATGTTTCGGCATCCCAAATACTGCTAGTTAGATCAGATAATCATGTCCGCATGATTGCTAAGATAATCACGTCCATATGATTGCTGAGATAATCACACCCTATATGATTGCTAGCCTTTAGGCAGTTCAGCATTTGAGAAACAGTTCCCTGTCAAAATACACTATACAACGCACTTGAAGCAATGATTTCTGGGGAAAATTGTGTTCTGTAATTGGGTTTGCCAATTTAATTAAGATCGCCAGTAAACAAATAATAAAGAATTTGCAATGTACTGAGGATGTCGTACTGGGAATTGCGTACTGGGGATGTCGGACTGGGAATTGCGTACTAGCGACGCCGCACTGGGAACTGCGTACTGGGGATGTAGCACTGGGAATTGCGTACTGAGGATGGAAAGGGGAAAGGCCCAATGATGCTGGAGTCAAATGGGAGGAAATCTGTTTAGGTGGACGACAAACGGGAACAGCTATTGCTAATAATAATAATAATAATAATAATAATAATAATAATAATAATAATAATAATAATAATAATAAGAAGAAGAAGAAGAAGAAGAAGAAGAAGAAGAAGACTGATTGATTGATTGATTGATTGATTGATTGATTTAGGAATCGACATCACAGCATTCGGGGCATTTCCATAAGAGCCCCGTCCCCATCCTCAGAAGCCAGCGAAGACTTCCAACCCCAATAGTACCAGTAGCAATCTGATTATATGTGCGTCTCGCCTTTCCTCTAAGCGTCGAGCATCGGCCAGATGCCCTCGTCACTCCACGCTGTCGCATTCTTTCCAGACCATGGTGATCCATTTGCTCCCCCGAGGTGTACACGTGCTTGCCACCCGTGATTTCCGAAGCGAAGCAAGCCACTCGGCACGAAGCTTGCATGTCCTTACCCTACTCAGCATGCTTTCTGAGTCAGTTACAATCACGATGTGTGTGTGTATCGTATTCTCCATCCAGCAGAAAGCTGCACTGACTGCCTCCACCTCCATTCTTAAGCTAGATGATGTGGTATCATATGCCAGGCTTTCCTGCACCAAACGTCGACCATTAGCCTTTGCCAAGAAACCCCACGCACTTCTACTACCTCTCAACACCGAACCATCTGTGTAGATAATCACACAAGTTAAAGAAGAAGAAGAAGAAAGAAGAAGAAGAAGAAGAAGAAGAAGAAGAAGAAGAAGAAGAAGAAGAAGAAGAAGAAGAAGAAGAAGAAGAAGAAGAAGAAGAAGAAGAAGAAGAAGAAGAAGAACCCAAAACGTGAGGATAAAACTAGAAGAAGATGGATAACAGGTTAAAACAAGGTAAAGACTATAAAGAAACTATAACTTTACGATTCAAATCATGTCCACACAACCAGGCACAGGTGAACAGCCAGTCACAGCTATAAAATGCATGTAACAGATTTCCAGTTGCCAGCCTTGGGCTTAAGCATAAAGCCACTCACAGACAAACAAGTACGTGCTGTGAATTGAATCATCCTAGGTTAATTTAAAGGGACACTTCCCAACAACTCTGCAGTGTTGGGAGTGGCACGGAGTGGTTTAAAGGACGGATATTCTCCTCTAACTTTAAAAAAAAAAAAAAAAAAAAAAATGCGTACGACAATTGTGTGGTTTTAAGAAAAAATAATTAAAGTGAAATTACTAGTTCTCGTTTTCTTGCTTTGGTCTGCCTGGGTTGAGAATCTGACATCAAGCTTTCTCAGATAATATAAAAACTTAAAGATGATAATGCACGGACGAGGTAAAAACCCCTTTGTGGTAGGAAATCGAAAAACAGAGCAGACCGAATGCATGTATCATTGAACAAGTTTTAAGATCAGACTGCGAAGCTTGGGCAATTTATATATGCTACTGAAAAGTTCGGCGCGATGGTGTAACGGTTAAGATGTTATGCTGACAATGATATGAGCGCGGTCGGACGAGGGTTCGATGCCAGTACTCGTCGCTTGCTAAGGGATGGAAAGACTAGCCACGTATTCCTCAGTTCATTCAGGCTTAAATATGTGATGTTTCTTAGACTTCACATTTCCACAAAAGGTTCCCGCCAAGGGAATGGTTTTTCTAACATGGAGAGTTCACACACAAAAATTACAAGCATAATCCCTTGAAGTTCCAGAGATTTCGGTTTTACATAAGAATGCTAAACAATCTTGGACAGCTAAAACAAGAAAGATAATTTTGTTTTTCAAAATGCTAAAACACAAGGCAACTCATCACAATCACCGGAAAGATTCCGTCGTCTATTGTTTTCCCTCATGAGAAGACCCGCTCCCTGGCGGTAGGATTACGAATGCAATTCGCCTTGCGCTGGTACTTCCATACAAAGGTATGAGTGCCGGCCGTTCAGAAAGCAATGGCAAACTACTGAACGTAAACTTGCCAAGAAATCATAGACACCTAAAGACTGCTGGGGTTGACTGTGACGTCCTGTAAAGGATTTGCAACAAACTTTAACTTAACCAGCATGAGAAGAGAAATACCGAAGCAATCTATGACAACTAAACAAATTTGTGACAAGAGAGATGATGGATGACAGCCTTTTGTCATGGCCAAAAAATTATGTCAGCAAACGAAAGCTGTTGGAGACCGTAAGATGTTTAGAAGCCCAATCTCCAAAGCAAGTCGGCAGAGCACTTGTAGGTAATGATGATGACGATGATGATAATGATGATGATGATGATGATGATGATGATGATGAGGATGATGATTATGATGTGGCAAATGGGCCATTGCTTAGGCTAAATGTCAATAGTGGGAACCCTAGCCAACAGAAGAATGGTTACAGAATGAGTTCTCCTAATATGTACGGCATATACCTGGTGGGACATCCTCGATAACGAAAAAGAGGAGCGATCGTGGTCTCCACAGTGATGAAGCTTGTGGAGGACTACAAACTTTACCCGCTGCGAGACTGTGAGAGAATCATAGCAATGCCGCATGATGATGGTCGAGAATTAGCGCCCACATCTTGCACATTACAGCTTGGAGAGCTCGTGGGCGTGCATGGGATGAATGTGTGGCTTGCCCACCGGAATGGGAGTAAGTCATAACCAGTCTCTAGTTCTTCAAGCCATACACAATAAGCAAGTCTAACCGATGGGGATCTAACAACAACAGCAACAACAACATGTTGTCATGTTGTTTGTCCATCAAGAATGGTGATCACCCTTCATTTCATCCAGTTAGGGTTGAAAGTATGGAACCGTGAGTTCTAAGATGGCTGATAAGGCCTATTTTGGCTCGAAATGTTCTTTGACAATGTGGACAAAGAATGCTTGACGTTCCAGGAGAAGGATCTCCTGCAGTGGTTTTTCTGTCCAGCCGTTTCTTCACAGCTCTTGCAGTCCTGGTTGCTTCATAAGTGACTGCATCCTTATGTAATGATGTACGCCACGAATTACGGTCTTTAGCAGCAATCTCACAGGTGTCAAGATGAATTCCAAAAGCTTTCAGTGAGATTTTCAGTGTCTTTAAAGCGTTTCCTCTGGCCGCCTTGGGAGCGTTTACCACAACACAGCTCGCTTTACAATATTTGTTTAGGGAGTCTGTGATCTTGCATACGAGTTAAGTGACCAGCCCAGTGAATCTGATTTTTCATTAGTAGTGTGTGGATACTGGGCATGGCCGCTCTTTCTAGAACTTCAGTGTCTGGGATCTTGTCTTGCCATTTAATCTTCAATAGCTTCCTAAGGCAGACTGTATGAAAGTGGTTTAATTTCCTAGCATGTCGCTGATAAACAGTCCATGTTTCACAATCATACAGCAGTGTGAATAATATTATAGACTTTATAGACTTTCAGCTTTGTTTGCAGGCTTATTCCATTTCTGTCCCATACATTCTTGTACAGTCTGCAAGGTCGCGTTGGCCTTGGAGGTGTTTGTATTCACTTCGTCATCAATTGTGGCAGCTTGTGACACAGTGCTGCCAAGATAGGTGAATTTGTCCACAACACTTAGTCTATGACCGTTCACCTTGATATTCGGCACGGTGTGATTATTTCCCTGGAGCTGGCTGGTACATAACTACAATCTTCTCCAAGTTGATATTGAGCCCAAAGTTGGCACAGGCATGTGAGAAAGCTGCAACATTGTGTTGCAGGTCTGCCTCTGAGTTGGCATATAGAGCGCAATCATCAGCTCTTTGTTTTGGTTTCGGCTTTCAGCCTTCTGATATTGTACAACTTTCCATCCATGCTGTAGTTGATGTCTATTTCAGTGTCATTGTTCTCGAAGGCATTCATCAGCATAGCTGAAAATATGAGGCTGAACAGTGTTGGTGCCAGGACACATCCTTGCTTCACTCCATTTACAACAACAACAACAACAACAACAACAACAACAACAACAACAACAACAACAACATCAGCAACAACAACGACGACGACGATGATGATAACAACAACAACAACAATAACGACAACAACAACAACAATAACGACAACAACAACAACAAAAGCAGTAGCAACATATCTTATATTGTTCCCCCGACCGGCAACGTTATGCAGAGAGAGAGAGAGAGAGAGAGAGAGAGAGAGAGAGAGGGAGAGGGAGGGAGAGAGAGAGAGAGAGAGAGAGAGAGAGAGAGAGAGAGAGAGAGAGAGAGAGAACGACTTGAAAGCGACTCTGTGATTGCCGTGGGGATAATAATGCCCCACATTCAATCAATATCAGTGACTATGTATTGTGTATTTCAGTCAACCTATGATTCATCTTCACGTGATATATGACACTGCAGTATGCACCTGCCGAGATGCAGCAGAAGCTCCTCCAGGGAAATGGTGCTAGATCCATTTTCATTTCACCAAACGACACTCCATGGCGTATGAGGGTAGCGACACGCCACCTGCCTGATCGCGAGATTTCATGGTACTGGTTTTATGAGGCTGAAACAAGACGATAGCCACGAAACAATCAAATCTCGAGGTGTATTTGCATACTAAGGTATCCGAGCTAGCTGGCAGGTCCGCCCGTGTGGATGTTATCACGTCTCTCTCTCTCTCTCTCTCTCTCTCTCTCTCTCTCTCTCTCTCCATATATATATATATATATATATATATATATATATATATATATATATATATATATATAATGTCCTCTTTCTCTCTCTTCTTCTCCCTCTCCCCCTCTCTTTCTCTCTCTCACTGTATCTCTCTCTCGCTATCTCTCTCTCTCTCTCTGTCTCTCTCTCTTTCTCTCTCTCTCTGTTGAGCTGTGTGTCTAAATCTGCCTATCTGTCTGTCGCTGCCTCTCTCTTTCTCTCGTTCTTCTTTAAAAACCGAAATATGATTGTTGTATATGCATAACAGTTTGAAATCATCAACATTTCCCTAAAATAGCATTGATCTGACAAGAGTAGATAACTCAGAAGCTTTGGGGCATCATTAGCAGCCAGGAACCCGCAAACTGAAGCATTCATCATCACAAGACATGCTCATGGGAAAAACCCAGCCTCTGAAGCTAAGACAATACCAGAAATAACGGTAATACAATACAAGAAATATACAATTCCCATCCATACAAATCATGTTGTTGTCTAGGGGCTCCGGGTACAACGCACCGGCATTACACCACCATACGCGTATTGTTTATGTATGTGTATAAACGTCAAACATTTACGATCCGCGCTTGCTCAACTCCCCAATAGGATGTCTGCTGAAGCAAAGGATTCCCACACGGAGCTTAATTTCCCAACCTAAAGGTTAACTTCCGTGTCTAGAGGTTAATTTCCGTGTCTGAACAATTTCCATTTCCAACAGCCACCCACTCAGTCTGTTCAAGCCTATTTTAGGCAGCAGTCATAAATCTGGCTTGTTTATACCCTTAATCTTAAATCTGCATAATGGAGGTCATCATGAACGAATGGATAAGAACGTGTGTTCTTAAACATCAGGATTGCTGATGCCGAGAAAAGGGGTTCAACCCCGGACAGTTGGACTAAAATATTGACCTCTCGTCCCTGAAATGGGGATGTAAATTACAAGTACCTCTGAAGTCGGAGTCTGATGGCGAGGGACACTGTCAATATGGAAAGCTAATCCACACGCAAAATTCAGTCCATCACTACTAGAAGTAATGTGTATGGACTACGCTTGAGTTCAAAGCAAGCAAGGGCCCCCCCCCCCCCCAAAAAAAAAAAAAAAAAAAAAAAAAAAAACCAATCTGCATAATTTTCGAGCAGTGGCTTATCCTGGGGTCTTCCACCCCGAGAGACAGAGGCTGCGCCAAACAAAAGACGTGCTATTGAAATATTCAGCACAGAAAGCGCGTGATTTTAACCTCCCCTGAAAGTAAGCTGTGAGTAAGGGTCAGTTAGCTCGTTTCACTATCCTCCGACATACGGAGCCTAGTGTTCGAAATCAGCTTCAGACAATTTGGAAGCAGACTGCCTCATGTTAATTTCGCTGGGTGAGCGTCCGTCGTTTAGAAAGCAATATAAAACTACTGAAAGTAAATACTGAATATGAAATCATAAACAACCATAAGATCCCTGGTGTTGATTTTTAAAGGATATACAAATAAGGTCAGTTAAATTTTGTAGCATATCCTATACAGGACGTAGCAGTCAACTCCAGGAAGTTTTGACTGTTCGTGATTCCTGAGCAAGTTACGTTCAGTAGTTTGCTATTGCTTTCTGAACGATCGGCGCTGATACCATTGTATGGAAAAATCAACGCCAGATGGCCTGCTTCCAAATTGCACGCAGCTGTGTTTCGAACGCGGTATGCGGGATTACGAGTTGCATTCGTAACTTCATCGACACAGTGTCGGTCAAATAAGGTAGGTTAACAAATAATCGTTTTTGGAAGCAACACAAGCTGAATATAAACAACAGCATAATTAATTGGATAGTGCTGAATGTTTTTTTTTGGCAGTGGTTCTCAACCGGTGGGAACCCCCTTCCCCTCCCCTTGGGAAATTCTATGGTTTCTGGGGGGGGGGGAATTTATAGGGAAGAAATACGAAAGGGGAGAGGGGGGGGGGAATGACATTCTGAACATATGGTGAAGGGGTGCACAGACCAAAAAAAGGTTGAGAATCACTGTTTTAAGGTGTGCAAATAACGAAGTTGCCGGCGCGTTAGATAACCGGTTAGAAAGTTGCGCTGACAAAGGCATGAGCGGTCGGGCGAGGGACTGATATGTATCAATATAACACTAACATATGTATGGAAAACAATGTATGATGTACTGCTTACAGATTTGCCATTTTATGGTTTGGGAGGATTCGATGTATTAAATCAACAGTGTACACAAACGATTTGAGATCTATGAAGTAGATTCTGTCGTTTGCGTACATTGGTTTTTTTTTTTTTTGGGGGGGGGGGGGGTATAGAACTCCGTGGCGAAGAGTTTCGGACGCGATTCGTAATCCCTTATACCCGGGTCCGAAACACAACGGTGCTGGTTTTTTCGGAAAAAAGTATAGGTGCCGGCCGTTCAGAAAGCAATGGCAAATTACTGAACGTAAAACTTGCCCAGGAATCACGAACAGCCAAAAAGCCAGGGTTGACTGCTACGTCCTGTGAAGTACATGCAACTAAATTTAATTTTAAACCTGTATTTCCTCTCACAGAACTTCAGTATTACATAACATAGGTAAATACACAAGAATTGCAGACTTTCTGTTTTGCTTTGCCATATCGACTTGAAAAAATAGTAATAATTATCTCAAACAACAACATTATAGTTCTATTGCCGCAGGTTCTTCTACTAATAATATTATTTCGTTTTCTCTCACTCTTGCGTACTCAGAATTTCCCATTATTTCTTGTGGATGTGCACTAAATTTCTCAATGCTTGTGTCTCATATTAAATCCAGAGAATGTAGGGTATATATGTGACATATTGATTCACTAGCCTTCAAGTTGATTGATTCAGTATGTCCGCAACAAGTGAGTATTCATTTTCCAAAGGTATAGCAGTGTGCCACGTGGATATCTTCCACCTTCTTCACCCCTTTTTTGAAGGAAGTGCGTCACACCTAGTTAAACATCTCAAGGGTAGTGTCCTACTTAAGCATGTGTCACATGCACCCATTAGTTTTATATATATAAAGCGAGCAAGCGAGCGGAACGACAAACAAACCATATATATATATAGTTTGCGCTCGCACGCTTTGAACACATGCGTACTCCATACACACGCGATTACTTCTAGTGGACTGGATTGATTTCTGCGTGTGGATTAGCTTCGTCTTTCTGTTTGCCTTGTATTCAGATCTGTATTTAGAGATGATAAATGTGTGTTACACACATTCTGCACTGTGCAAAGATGTGCTTGAATAAACGGTACGACAGAAATTTCAACCATGATTTTGTGACTTTTTGGATTCATTTTCATGACTGTATCTCTACACGTCAACACTAGCATTGTCTGCAATGGGAATTATTGAGCTGACATGTGAAATAAGAAATTCTACAGCTTTTGTACGTCTTCTACTCTCTCTCTCTCTCTCTCCCTACCTCTCTTTCATTCTCCCCCTCTCTCCTTAATCTCTCCTTCTCTCCACCTTCTCTCTCTCTCCCTCTCTCCCCTACCTCTCTCTCTCCCCATCTCCCCCTCTCTCTGAAGTAGTTATCTCTTAGATGCCATCTTCTCCTATTACAGTGGTTCTCAACCTGTTTTGGCCAAAGCCCCCCTTTACCATATGTTCAGAACGTCATCCCCCCTCTCCCTTTCGAATTTCCTCCCTATAAATTCCTCCCCTAAAGCTAACTTTAATAACACATACTAGAACAAGTCTAGACTACATAAAACGTGATTTGCGGGTCTACTTACGTTATAAAACGAATTTCATTAGGGCGAGAAGTACAGAACCGTAAAATTTAGAGGGAAAACAATATCAAGTAACTGGATCTTGTATTAATGCGATCTTGAAATAATCTTCATTCCTCCCCCTGTAAACCCTAAAATTCCCCCCTGAAGGGGGGGGGGGGGTCCCCACCGGTTGAGAACCACTGTCCTATTATATCCCCTGGAATATCTGCCTCTTCTTTTTTCACCCTCTATTCCCCATTGCAGCAGAAGCCGTCAGCCAACTCACTCCAAGCCCTCATATCCTCTCTGTGTGTGCGCGCGCGCGAGTGCGTGTGTGTTTAAGATACCAGTATCCCATATTACGAGGAAACAAAGACAGTCTGTTGTTGCTAAATAGTTTCCATTTATTGTAGATTTTGCCGCTTTCTGTTTAAGAATTGGTTCATCTCATCTTTTGCGGGTCCAGGGTGCCCTTTCCATACTTAGACAACATCAAATCTGAACATGTTCCAACACCCTTTCGTATTTGTTTGTAATGTTATTTGTTTGTGTTGTTATTTGTTTGTGCTGTTATTTGTTTGCCGGATTGAATAATCGAACATACATGCCGCGGGCTAGATACGCCAAATGACGTTTCGTTATCACAGCCTCAACATTATAATGTTACTTGATGTGAGAAATATTTGTTTCTCCCGAAATGCTTTCTTAGCAACTGCAATTTCAGATCTGATTTCAGCTTTATAGCGAGCGTTCCCTGTGAGTGTCCTGTGTAATAATATGGATCAGCTAGGAAAACATCTACACTTGGTTAAAAAAAAAAAACACTTTGAAGTGTGAAAAGAATGCTGCGTGTCCTTTGCAGGACGATCAAGTCCATGTTGATATCTAGGCAAGTTTTACGTTCAGTTGTTTGCCATTGATTTCTGAAAAGAGAAGTCAACTTCAATACGTCCAACTGACCAGTGTGTAGAATGAAACTACTGCCCGGCCGTCAGCGAACAAAAAATTTAAGCGTGAGCCAGTCTCTAAAACCACGGGGGTGTCACATTTAGCCACTTCGCCACAGGACGTAGGAAAGGATCCTTGACTATACTAACTTGTGGCGGAGGACGAATTGATAAGAGCGCTCGTTCTGAAACATCCGGTGTGCTGATGCCGTAATAACGGGTTCAACCCCTGCACTGGTCAGTTGGTCACTTGAGGTAATAAATTACAAGTACATCTGAAGTCGTAGTGGATTCACCTGATGGCGAGGGACACTGGTAATAAGGGAAAACTAATCCACACACAAAGATCAGTCCAGTGCACTAGAAATAATAGCACGTGTGTACACTGTGCTTAAGTTAAAAACAAGTGAACAAACAAAAATCCCCAGGAAGGTTAACCCGGTCAACAAATGCCCGCAGAAGTCGGATGTGTCGGCTTAACGGCGCAAGAACGCAGCTCTGCTGTAAACAAGCACAACGCAATCACGTCCGAAAAAGAAAAAAAAAAAACTCAGGATGAACGCAGAAGAAGAAGAAGAAGAAGAACAAACAAAATCTACCCAAAGTATTTCAGGATCCTCCCCGGTGCTACGGAGTTCGTGCACTGAGATGAGTTTCTCCAGACTCAGGTTTTAGTTAGGAGGTGAACGGAGCACTTATGGGTTGCACCCGTGTGCCGTGATGTTGATCCGTCGACTAAAACTAAACTAAAAAAACTGAACAAACAAAAACAATTACTTGTGGCTATTATATCGCCCTATCTATTTATTTGTTGTTCTCCCTTGTGTACACTATATTTGTAAGCGTACAGAGAGAAAGACTTTTATCGAAGAAGTATTAGAAATGAACTGAAACTGTGAAAAGAAATAAGCAGACAACTCCCAAATGTGCCGTTAAAGTTGACTGGGCTGTTTGTTCGCAGGCCTCTAGAATCACATAAATGAGAACCCTGAGATAATGTCACATAAATATGCTCCCATTAAAGACAGACACCGCCAGGGTCGACAAAATGATATAGATCAAGCGGTGTTTTATAGTTTTATGAGGATGGTATAGCATGGAAGTACGAGAGCGAGAGAGAGAGAGAGAGAGAGAGAGAGAGAGAGAGAGAGAGAGAGAGAGAGAGAGAGAGAGAGAGAGAACGAGCAAACGAACGAACGAACGAACAAACGAACGAACGCACTTTATTTAAAAAGGGTAACACATTGGGCACACAGGCCCGTCTTACATTCGGCCCTTTCAATCACTCATTTTTCATTCATCAAATGTGCATGTTACATTTACATAGGGGAAAATAACATTGTCAAATGGATTTTGTAAGCATAAACAATGCATATTACGCATGATGCATTCACATGGGAAAAAAATATTGTCAAATGAAAGTTGTAAACATAAACAGTGCATATTGCAATGTTGTGAGACACATCCCCCATCCACCCTCACATCCCACAGCCACTCACACATCCCGCAGCCACCCTCACATCCCACACCCACCACACCTCCCCAACCCACCCACACATACCTCAACGCACTCGCACAGACCCAGGCAAACATACATGCCGCCACCCACAAACACACATCCCCCACCCATCCCATAACCGACACGCACACACCCACCCGCATATTCTCCAACACTCACCCACACACTCGCAACCACCCAGCAAAACACACATCACAAAACAACACACACATACCCCCGCCAACCCACACATCCCGCACCTATCTACACACACATCCCGCACCCTCACAATTTCCCCCCCCACCCACCCACACACACATCAGCCAACCTAAACCCACTCACCCACCCAATATCCGCCACCTCTCAACTACACATCTCCACACCTGCCCACACATACCCCCCACCCATAAACACACAAAAACACACACCTCCAACCCACACACACCCCACCACCCACAAATACCCCACCACACACATCCGCCGCTCACACACATCTTCCCACAAACACACACATCCCCCACCCATACACTAATCTCTCACACACATCCACCCACTCACGTACTCATCCATCAACCACTCACACCCACACATCACCCACCCGCCATTAACACATGCATCTCTCATCTACCCCCCACCAACACACACACCCCAACCACCCAGCCAAACACACATCCCCCATCCTCACATACATCCTTCATCCACCTGCACATCCCACACCTCCCCCACCTCTCACACATCTCTCCTCCCACACAAAACTAAACCCATGAACACATCCCCCCCACACACAAAATCCCCCACATACATTCCCCATACACATCCCCGCCCATCATCTCTCACCCACACACACACATCTCCCCACCCACCAACACATCTCCCCCACCTACAAACTTCCTCACCACCCACACATACATCCTCCACCCACTCACATTTACCCCATCTTCACAGACATATCCAATTCACAGACACCCCCCTGTCGTAAGTCTTTCTTACTTACTTTAGTGTCGTCCTTGGAGTGATGGGAATCAACACCACATTTTTATTACCCCAATATTGTTGTCTTAGAGAAACCACCAGACTCCGTCCACAAAACTCCGTCGGTCTGCAAACACCTCTTTCTTACTCTCACTCACCCTTAGATCATGCCCCCTCTCACTCCTCCCCAACATAACATACTCCACAACTCTAGCTTTAACAAGTAAATACAAAATAATTTATTAAGCAAAGAGTATAGGTGTGAGAAGTGTGTGTGTGTGTAATGTGTAGAATGTGTGTCGAATATTCTAGTGTGTGCAGACTTAGACCAAGTAGCTGAAGAGCCCAGCCCGATCATCCCAGAAAGGATCACACCACATCTTCATTCAATCCACGAGGACCTCACCAAGGCATGAATCCATCCTGCTAGATGTCGACTTCCACCGGTCGTTGATTGATCATGTATATACCTAGTCGCAGTCTGAAATTGATCCTGCCTGGATCACACACCGTTAATACATGTCCCTATTGTTCGGTGACTTATAACATCCTTGTCTATTGATGACACGAAAATACTGTTCCTTGAAATAAATGTAATTCCGGTCTAATGTTTCTACTGTTCACCTGACCACTGTTATAATAACTACCTAATCAGTTTTTACTGTTCTATTCCCATGTGATGTGGAAAAACAGTATCTATTAGTCTTTTTACTCGTCGTGTGAGAACATAATACCCACTGGACTTTTCCCATGTGGTGTAACAAAAACAAACTCTAGTGTTCTGTTCATATGTGATGTTTGAAAAAAACATTAATCTCACGATTTGGTCTTTCTCCAAAATGATGCGGAGAAAAACAATCACTAGTATTTTGCTACCGTTTGATAAATACTTTCATGATTTTTCCTTCAAACCCCTTTCCTCATGGGCCCAGTGCAAAAGCTGCTGAATAACTGCCTGCACTAAAGTCTCCATTCTCAGTGACTTGAGTGACCTAAGGGAACCTGTCAACGAGAGAACAACACATTTGGTGATAGCAACTGTCCCTGACCTCCATTGGATGGGGGGGTGGGGGTGTCCGCCTCACTCAGATACATGACAGTGAACCAACTCTGTCATGGGCATTTGAGTTCTTCACTCCGGTCTGCAGTGGGTTAAGATCAGGACAGAGCAAAATGTAAAGTGTAGACCCCTAGCAGACCTCGCTGGAAGATCCCATCATTGTACATTCTCCCCATCCCCAATCTCCCCAAATATCATCCTATTTCACTATTCCCCATCAGCAGAGCCACCTGCCTTCTTACACTAGTTAATCTTAACAATGTGACTACCTATTGTCGCTGATATTCCTTGACTACCTAACCACAATGCAACAACACTATGATATAGTTCTAAACTATATTTCTAAGCTATTCCACATTATTTATAGTTAGCGCAATCTTTAAAATACCTTATGCCATTCGGACTCAAACTCTGAATTGAATACGCCATTTGCCATAACGACATGTTACGCACAACCAACACAGGCGATTCTATTCACACGGATCGAGCCCGCTATCACTTCTGCCCACATCAGTTGTCAGAGTTACACTAGTTGTCCCCAAATCGTGTTTTTTTTTTTTTTTTGGCAAACGCCTTGAATTGGTCACGTGACGTTCTTTTGATGTTCACACTGGGGTTCTCAGGGGGCACAATTTCAGAATAAATCCTTATCTCCCTTGTTTGTAATCAATGCAGGAGTTAACTTCTCCTGTCCTGACAGCTACAACAAGCCAGCGTGTTACAACCACGTGTCCACAATTCCCCGACATATCTTCTGTCTATCCAAGACTTCTCAAGGTCAGCGGTGTCTTTGATCTACCTGCCATTGGTTGTCAACAACTGCAGCTGTGCATTCAGACTTTATTGGTTTTCTGTCCCGGTTAAAAACAAATGTGGCCCTGAACACATGCCATGAATCTGACCGTCTGTATTGTCATTATCTGATTAATACACAGTGAAATCATGACACCCCCCCCCCACCCCACACACTCATCCCCCACACCCATTACACACCCATCCTCCAACCCACACAATCTCCTACACACCCATTCACCCACCCAAATACACATTCCCTACCCACACCCCCAACCCACCAACACCCACATACTTCCCACCATCCTCCCAAATATATCCCCCCTCCCATACGCACACACATCCCTCACACACACATACATCCTCCACCGACTACATATCCCTTCACCCATCCACATATCACCCATCAACCCATACACACACCCCACACACAACCCCTCCACACATACACTCCCTACAACCCCACCCCCTACATACACACACACACACACATCGCTCACATACACATCCACACACACATGCTCACATCTAGACACATATATGATGCCTCACATGATCACTGAAACTAATAAGAACAAACTCTCACACTTTACACACAGTTGAGACACTGACGGTTGTCGTGAGCATTCTCGCAAAAATTGTAAGAAGTGGAGAAAAAATTGTACATATACATTGTGTAGCGTAAAAATTAGTGATGCAATTCAACTCTCTCTCTCTCTCTCTCTCTCTCTCTCTCTCTCTCTCTCTCTCTCTCTCTCTCTCTCTCTCTCTCTCTCTCTCTCTTTACATGCACACACTCTCACACTCATTAACTCTCTCTCACTCACACTCACTAACTCTCTCACTCACTCTACAGTAATTTACATGTGTTCATTTTATGCATGTTAAAATCAAGTGGCATTTAAAATGATAAAATGAAAATGAGAATACACAAAAATATGGAACAGCATGTTAGATGACATACGTGCGCTCAACTCTCTCTCTCTCTCTCTCTCGCTCTCTCTCTTCTCTCTCTCACACACGTACACACGCAAATACACACATATACCCACGCGAATACACACATATACTCACGCTCATACACACATCTACACACATCCACATACTTACGCACACGTACTCACATAACACACGAATACACACTCCCTCGCATACACTGCATGCATGCACATTTACACACACAAACATATACACATACATGCACGAGCACACACACATACATACACACATATATACACACATATACACACGCATATACACATAAACACATATAAACACACATGACCGCACACCTTAACACACGTACAGACATACACACACAGAGGCACACACGGATACATACATGCACACACATACATCCACATATATAAACACACACACATAGACACACCCATCAATCCACACATATACACGCTGCCGCACATAATCACTAAAACTAATATGAATAAACTCCCACACTTTTCACATGTACACACGAGAGAGAGAGAGAGAGAGAGAGAGAGAGAAAGAGAGAGAGCGAGAGAGAGAGAGAAGGAGAGAGAGCGAGAGAAAGAGAGTGAGAGAGACAGGGAGAAAGTGAGAGAGAGTGGTGAGAGAGAGCGAGAGAGAGAGAGAGAAAGAAAGAGTGAAAGAGAAAGAGAGAGAGAAAGAAAGAGAGAGAGAGAGAGCGAGAGTGAGAGTGAGAGAGAGAGTATGAGAGAGATATAGACAATGAGAGAGCGAGAGAGTGAGCGAGAGACAGAGACAAAGAGAGAGAGACTGAGACAGAGAAAGAGTGAGAGAGAGTGTGAGAGAGAGAGAGAGAGAGAGAGAGAGAGAGAGAGAGAGAGAGAGAGAGAGAGAGAGAGAATCGTGGACGCTAATGGTTCACTATATTACACGACCACTGGGGTTTGGGATTAGGTCTTTTTGAAATTCCGTAGAAAATGTAGAAATGCCGCACTCAAAATAAATAAAAAAGTAACTAAATTATGGTTGAAATGTATGTCTTTCCTTCTATTACAGCATATCTATACACACTTATGATACGCATGTCTCATCATCATCATCATCATCATCATCATCATCATCATCATCATCATCATCATCATCATCATCATCATCACCATCACCATCATCATCATCATCATCATCATCATCATCATCATCGTGAGTCCATGTCGATACAAGCTGTCGCCAATGGTTCGCCATCCCACACGACCAAAGTGTTATATCTGTGTTGTTGTTTCGATTATGTCATGTGGCCAAGCTTGATGGTATTTATCTCTTTGCCTTCTATTTGCTTCTTTCCCCATCAACTGTGCCAGTTGTCACTACGTTTTCAAGTTTGGTTGACCTCATAAAACGTTACTGTCTGTGTTTAATTCGTAACCAGTCAGTTTTTGGTTTTCATGTGTTTCTCGGAAGACTGTCTCATTTTTGCTTCTCTCCGTCCATGGTATACTCTGCATATTCTCAGAAACTACATTTCCGCACTTGGATGTTTCCCAGATTATCAGATTACTGTCCATGCTTCATGTGCATACAATAATCTGGAATTTATATAAAACGTCAACACGTTTTCTCATTGAAATTGACGCATTTTGATTGAATTGCATGTTTTCTACCTTGCAAAAAGGGCTAGTTTAACGACGGCTATCCTTGTACACGGTACAGATTCACCTGCTTAAGAATGGTCTCATTTTAAGATAGTTGTACAGATTCACCCGTTTAAGATTGGTCAAAACTAATGTGAACAGACAGGTCACACATATGAGCGTAACAATCGCTAATTGTCGCTATCCGTAAAGACAGGGTTTCGGTGGATTGGCGGCTTCATTGTCTAACTCGAATGACTAAGTCTTTCTCTTTTCCATAGCTCTGTCGCGATATTTACCACTAGACGGAGAGTCTTGATCGCTTAGTGGAAGCAGCGGTCTCTAGCAGCCATTGCAACCACATTTCATCCTTGTCATTATTTGAGCGGTGGATTCTGTTAAGTGCAGACGATGTTTTGTAAATATTTAAACCCTGATGTCAGTCTTTGCTATATTTACAGGCACATTACTTTGCTATCACAACAGTGACACTTGACAAAGAATGATAGTGAACTATCACATTGTTCAACTGTTTCTCTACCCGCTGTAAATGGAAGCACATATCGATATGTTCTACTTTCATTTTGTTGAGCCGATGACAAAAGAGATACAAAGAAAGTAAGCACGGTATAGAAAAACAAAAAGAAGGCAGGTAGAACCACTCTGATATATAATAGTATTAGGTCCGTGGCAAAGTGGTTGAGCAGCTCGCTAGCGCTCCGAAGGTTGTGGGTTCAATTCCGAATCCGTCATTCGGTTCACGAATACAGTTTTCTCGGAGACCGAGTCATATGGGATAACACCCGGTGCAATGAAGTCGATACTGTCGCCTCTAAACCCGTGATATAATAATAATAATAATAATAATAATAATAATAATAATAATAATAATAATAATAATAATAATAATACTATGACAATATGAAAATGCTTTAACTATAATATTCTTACTTTATTTTTAAAAATGCAGTAAACATACATTAACATAAATACAACTACCACCAATTAAATGCAGACCCCAATAAATCGTCAAAGTGCTCCCTCAGATTAATTACATTTCGCCATCACCAGCAGTATGTAGTTCGGCATTAACTTCATTAACGGCTATTCTGAATCGATGATGGTATATTTGTGAAGCATTGATACTTGCGTGCAAATAGCGGCGGAAACACAATGAGACCTGACACTCACACACAGTTGACACTGAAGTGCGTGCAAGTCGATACCGGACCCCTCTGTGTAAAGAAGCTGGTTGGACACAGTTCATCATTAGTTAATGGTGTTTAGTTCTGTACTGTTACACGCGTTTAGACTGTGTAGTGTGTATACGGAGTGTATGATAATCGTTAACACGAAAGTCCATATTCCACTAATGGTTATAGATATGAAACAAATATACTGAGAGTATGTGAAATTCTAGTATCATAAATATGTACAGTAACTCGCGTCCGACCGTCTCCATTATTATTCATTTTAAAAAAAAAATTCTTCGCATCCCGTCCTTATGCCTTAATGTAGTAACTGAAGGATCCTCTATATTATGTTGCGTTCTCTCTGTGATTATATTGTTGTGTTCTTTCCATGATGATATTGTTGTGTTCTTTCCGTGATTATATGTTGTATTCTCTTTATGCTGACATGTTGTGTTCTCTCCGTGATTATATGTTGTGTTCTCTCTGTGATTATATGTTGTGTTTTCTCCGTGATTATATGTTGTGTTCTCTCTGTAATTATATTGTTGTGGTCTGTCTGCGATTATATATTGTGTTCTATCTGTGATTATATGTTGTGTTTTGTGTATGTATTTGTTTAATGACATTACCTATGCAGTTCGCAATCAACTTCAGCCAGCGCGCCTCCCTAGGTTTACTGAACCGTTGATACACTCATATCAATTAGGGAACCATTTGAGACTACACAGACAGTTCATAAATAAACACACATGTATTGTTTGCCCCCCCCCCCCCCCCCCATAGAAGTAAAAGAACGAAATAGAGACTAGAGAACACACTAGACAACATAGTCATTGAAAGCTGTAGTTACTGACCAGGCTTCACACCAGTCACCTCCAAATGACGACGGAACCTCGCAGCAGAAACAAAGTGCATCTCGACTCATGGTCAAAGAGACTCGTTATAATAAAGTCGTTTTCATTTACCAATCTATCATTCACCTGAACCCACAGCTATGGAATATGGACACAATTCCTACCCAACGATTGAAGTAGCACCATAAGTCTCAGCATTCATTCATTCATTCAGTAGCATGTCCTTTGCAGAACCTCGCTCCCATAACAACCTTCCGGAAAACCTCTCGATCACAAGCAAGATGTCCCGCTTCCGATAACCTATCTGGAGATCATCCGCCACATCCTGCACCCATCTTCTCTTTGGCCTTCCTCTTCCTCTCTTCCCAGGCATATACCCCTCCATTATTGTTCTCTCCAAACTTTCGTGACATTTCAAGTGACCAAAATATTTCAATTTTTTTTGTTTTATCGTTTTTAATAGCCAACCTTCTTCAATATTCAGCTCTTGACGTATTGATGCATTTGTTCTTTTCTTTACCCAAGATATTCTTAGAACTCGTCTATAACATTTATATTCAAAGGCATTTATGCGCTGTTCAGCTTGTTTAGCAAGTGTCCAGGTCTCACAGGCGTATGTTGCAATGGGAAAGATGCATGCTCTTAAAAATCTAATATTTGTAGTTCTGTCTGTCCCATTCCATAATTTGTTCAGTTGTTTTAGTCTTTGAAGAGCAATTGATAGTCGTTTAATTTCTTTCATTGTGTCACCGTTGTTGGTAATCAATGACCCAAGATATTCGAAATGTTCCACCACCTTCAATTTTTACTTTCCCCATTAACATATATTTCTTTCTCCATAATGGTTTTATCTGTATGCATTATCTTTGTTTTTGCACTGTTGAGATACAAGTTGTGATTTTCACTATTCAATTGGGTTGAGGCTATTAGGTTTTCTATTCCAGTCTGTGTTGTGGGTAGCAATACTGTATCATCAGCATACCGAATCTCTGATATGTCAAGACCACCGATATTTAGGGCATCATATAGCTCTCTATTTATATCATCTCTTACATTTCTCATTATATTTTCGGCGTACAGGTTAAATAAATAGGGGGACAGCACACATTCTTGACGGACTCCTTGCTTGATGTCAAACCAGTCTGATGTCTCGCCATCTATTCTAACCGCTGCTTGTTGGTCTAGATAGTGTATTCTTATGAGTTGTATTACATGTGGTCTCAGCATATTTATATTAAACCAGCATAGGTCAAATAACAAAAATCTGCCTTCTTAACATATTCTTGAAATTGTTAACAGGAAATAGCCGCATGATAGTCTCAGAATCTATCTCAACCCACGTCACAAACATTGGGAAAATTGTCTGCAATTGCGAGGGATTTCCCCCTCTGTTGCCCGCTAGACAGGATTTGTTATTCAAACAAAAGCAATCACCATTTCGCGTATCTGTTTATCTGTATATTCCCAGGTTTGATTTGCATTGTGTAGGATTGTTTGTGCGGAAGAGACAGAGACTGGCTGGTACTACGGAATCAAACAGCAGTTATTGTGTTATTCAAGTAGAGTTTTTAGTATGTAAGGTCCATTGTATTCATGTAGAGTTTTTCGTGTAGTTATGTCAATGTATGTGTGTGTGCTGACGAAGACTTTAGCCGTAAAGTCCATTTTGTCACGAGTGATCGTCGTTTAATCAGACTTATCGATTTTAATTTCTTATTTTTGTTGATTTGTTCAATGCATTGTTATTGTGTTGTGTACCTTAGGCAGTGTATGCATATAACATGCACATAACATAATACTATATGTATGCATGTTTGTATTGGTCTGTTATGTAGAGACGTGCATTTGTGTTTATTTATCCTAGTTTAAATCCTATGTACTTTATATCATTTTGGAATGTTCAGTGTAGACCGTACTAACTTTATACCCTTCAGAAATATCATAGAACAAACTGTATTTATTTTATACCGATCAGAAATGTTCTAGCTTATACAGTATTTACTTGATACCCTTCAGAAATGTTCTAGAACAAACTGTATTTCCTGTATACCGTTCAGGAATGTCCTTGAACAAATCGTTATTACTTTTATACCGTTCAGAAGTGTTCTAGAATTAATCGTATTTACTTTAGACCCTTCAAAGATGTTCACGCAAACCACATTTGCTTTAAATCGTTCAGAAATTCTCTAAGATAAACCGTATTTACTATATACCGTTCACAAATGTACTAGGATAAATCGTATTTTCATTTGACAGTTCACGAATCTTCTAGGATCAATCATATTTTCTTTAGAAGGCTCACAAATCTTCTAAAATAAGCCCTATTTATATATACCGTTCACAAATCTTCTAGGATAAGTCGTATTTTTTTAAACGTTCACAAATCTTCTAGGATAAATCGTATTTTCTTTAGAAGGTTCAAAAATCTTCTAGGATAAATCGTATTTTCTTTAAAACGTTCACAAATCTTCTAGGATACATCGTATTTTCTTTAGAAGGCTCAAAAATCTTCTAGGATAAATCGTACTTTCTTTAAAACGTTCACAAATCTTCTAGGATAAATCGTATTTTCTTTAGAAGGTTAAAAAATCTTCTAGGATAAATCGTATTTTCTTTAGACGGTTCAAAAATGTTCTAGGATAAATCGCGTTTACCTATCACCTTTTAGAAAGCGACGCAGCTTACACTTTATTTTGTTTTAAAATGTTGCATGTCCTTTGCAGGACGTGTGATAAACACTGGATTGCTTTTCTATACAAATTTACGTCCAGTAGTTTGCCATGGATTTCTCAACGACAGCTCAGCGTTTGAGCCCAACTTAATGCCGATGTATGGGTGAAACCACTTTCTCCCTCATCAGCGCATCGGAAGTTTAAGTACCAGCGCTCTCATCTTTTCGACCACGTCGACGTCGTTGTGTTTACATTTCCAAAAATTGTAGTAATATGAATTATTTCATACCACATAGCCAGGGAAACAGCCGTGCCGCAGAGACTTGCACGCTTGCCTGCCGACCTGCTGGCCATATCTTCGAATCTCCTTAGACGCCTGCATTTTTTGTTTTGTTTCCTGAGACCTGGGTTGATGGGTCGATTTAGCCTAAAATAGGCCCCAGAGAATGTTTTGGGTAGTAAAGACGGCCGTGGTGACACTAACAGCATCACTCGTAGTGTGGTATTGTATATCCAATCAGATTTATTGCGTAAAACTATGTTTTACTTACTTTATATAACAGATTATTAACAGTCTTGTGTCATGGCACGGAAGGGAGTCAACACACGTATTGGTCCATGACGTCGGAGATAGTAATTTGTGGAGAGGCATGATCGCCCACGACAGCCGGTAAGGCACCGGATGATGTTGATATAGTATAAATGAATGTAAATGTTTACGTCATTTTTTATTATAACGTTTCGATTAATCTCAAGCGGATTTGTTAAGCAATTTTAGATTCAGTTGTTCCTTTAAGAGAAGTCCAACTTAATGCGGTGTAGAGACTGAACACCTTACCTCGCTACCAGAAGTTTAAGAGCGAGCGCTCTTATCCTTTCGGTTACGCCGACACTATAAAATAGGCGTGGTTGGGGGGGGGGGAGGGAGGAGAAATGTTTAGTATTTAGTGGAAATGTTTATTTTCAGAGTTGAAAAAAATAAAACAGGGTCATTGGTTTAATAAATAATAACTCCTCCACTTCATTGTTGGCAGAAGATACGGCCGCGATCGATCACAGAACAGTTGCAAGAAATTATTTCCTTTATTCACGGCCGAAGATCTGCTTCAACCCCAGCACAATATTCCTGGAGTATTCAAATGCGCGAACACTGTTTATTCTACTTTATGATACGCATTGCTGGGTTATTTATTGAGCTTTATTATGCAAACTGCAAGATCATTCATTGAACGTCTTTCTAGCTCTCATGTCTCAACTGCACCAGGACTTCGATTCTCTGATAAAGTCTGCCGTCGGGTTCTCAGTATTAGATTTACTATCCGGGATCTCTCCAGTGAAGGTGGGTGTGACATCGTTCTGCTGAGACCTGCTACAAGTTTAGCTGTCATGTCTGCTGGGCTGCAATGACACGTTCTGGTATATCTGCCTTATAATATAGGTAGGAGACATTCTGTGGCATTCAGTGCCAGAAAACCACGTTTTCAACGTTTCGCTGGATTGCTTACACACTTCATCAAGCTTGAGCACAATTTTGAAATACCTACCGGGTGTTTATAAAGTCTCACTACATTTTGTATGTAGAACATATTTGAAAAATGAAGTACATGATGACTTTTCTGTGAATCTCGTTACAGTGTATATCTGTCAGCATTATATTTGTTGTGTATTCTTGTTTCCATTAGTCGTAACATTTCTTCAGTCATCCATTTCTAACGACCTACTTCATGTACTTAATTTTTCAATTTTGTTCTACACACAAAGTGTAGTGAGAATTACAAACACCTGGTATATCATAGCTGATGTCTAGTGTCGCTAATGTCCCAGGATCAAGTTTTACACGGGACAAGCCATTGGGACATCTCTTCAACGTGCTGTCTGTCCACAGACTGGAAGTCACAGCTATGGGATACGGACACACGAAAGAAAATACTTAAATAACAGGAATATTATTATAAAATACAGGGAAGATAATGGACTTCGGAAAATCTTATTTCATGATTAAAACTGGCTTTTAAGCAATATCCCTTGTTGGCGATGTGGGGATCAAGCAGTTTGCGCATGCGCAATAGCGATTACAAAACGGCCACCCCATTAGCGAATTGCACTGTGAAAAACAAGGCGTTATTCGTTTTTGCGGCCAGAGGGTGTGAACCCTTGTAAAATCAGTATGTTCTCAGTATGAGAACAGTTGTTGGAGTCAGTGTGGTCGTCCGTTGTCTCCGGTTAAGAAAATCAATTTCAAGACGCAGGAATCCGCTTGGAAAATCATGATTACCATGTTTTGGGATATCAAGGGCTCCATATGTGGGCATTTCCATGAAACATCTTAAAACAATAAAGATGCTTGCAATTCTACAAATTGATGAGAAAGATCTTAAAAGAACACATATTGGAAACAATGAGCTGTCATAAAAATGGATAATATAGTATGTCAATATAAGGCAGTGTAGGTCAGCATGACCGAATGGATAAGAACGCGAGTTCTTAAACATCCAGTGTACTGATCCCGAGGTAAGAGGTTCAACTCATACACGAGACAGTTGGATTAAAATGTTGACCTATCGTCCTTGTCTTGGGGACGTAACTTACAAGTACCTCTGAAGTCGGAGTGGGTTCGCCTGATGGCGAAGGACACTATTAATAGGGAAAGCTAATCCACTCGCAAAATTCAGTCCATCACTACTAGAAGTAGTGTGTGTGTGTGGACTACGCTTGAGTTCAAAGAGAGCGAGCGAGCGAGCGCCCCAAAACAATATAAGGCAGTCAAGAGATGTGTGTGCAATGGATATGTAATGTTTCCAGACATGCTTTTTTCCCCATATAAGTGAAAATATTATGAGCAATTTAGAAGGTACGAGAAAAATCGACATCGGAGGACATAATATGAACAAAATAAGATATGCAGATAATACAGTATTGATTGCAGACAATATGCAATATTTGCAACATTTATTAGATGCAATTATTGTACACTGTGAGCAACTAGAGTTAGAATTAAATAATCAATAAACAAAGATTATGGTCACCCCCAAGAAGAAAGAAATAGTACAATGTAACATCCAAGTAAATTCTTAAACAAGTGCAGGAAGGCCCCGCTATACGTCGCTTCGGTTTACATCGTTTCGCTATAACGTAGTGGTCACAATGTGACATAACCTCACTTTACGTCGCTACGTTCCGCTATAACGTCGTCACCTGTTTTGCTATGCTGCGTTAACGTCGCCATTTTATATTTTGTGCAGTGCGGTTTTCCAGGATTTGATCGTGTAATCACCCATAATTATGAGTTCAAAGCGCACAGTAAGTGCTGATAGTGTGTCTGGTTACAAGGGAACCAGGAAAAGTGTTTCTCTTGAGGTGAAGTTAGATGTCTTACGTCGTTTTGGGGCTTGCAATCGGACTGTTGATATCGGTAACGTTCATTGTTTACCTCCAACCACTGTAAGGACAATTCGTACAGATGCAGACAAAGTCACAAAGGGTGCTAAAATCGTAACCTCTTTGAGTGCTTCCAACATCACTCGTACCAGAAGTACTATTATGGAGAACATGGAAGCACTATTGGCCGTCTGGATTAAGGGTCAGAACAGACGGAATATGCCTGTGAGCAAGATGGCTATCCAAGAGAAAGCAAAGATCTAGCTAAGAAAGCGGGTGAGAGCAGTACTAGTAATGCTGATGGTAGTTTTAGAGCGAGTCGTGATTTCAATGCCTCTACATTCCAATAATTCTACTACCCGCCCTCCAACCCACCTCTATTTAGCCAATAAATATCAACAACCATCAAAATAAAAATACATAATACACTGTATTTCATTTAATTCTATGGGAAATCGTGTTTCGCTATACGTCGTTTCACTTAAAGTCACGTTTTCCAAGAACGTAACCCCGACGTTAACAGGGAACTCCCTGTATATCAATACAACTATCTGGAAACAGTCTTAACATCTGACGAGAGATGCCTTTCAAAGATTAGGCCAAAAACCGCCATGGTAGAGGTAGTCTTGTGCAAATGGTAAACATAGTGAAGTAAGTAAAGGAGCCTGTCACACACCCTAAGGCACACTGGGCATTTGGTTCCAGACCAACAATGTTACAGACCAATCGGCACTAGATCGGTGATCTGGTCAATATCCCAAGATATGCCTTTACCTCCTGTAATATTTTCTGGTACTCATTATAGGCTGGGTCGATTTGGGAGCCCAGACAAATTTTAATAATTTGACAACCCAACACAAAATACAAGATGCACCAAATAATAACTTGAATATACAGCATTAAATACGTTGTATGAAACGTGTTGCTTGCGTACATGGTTAAAACAGACAATACAGTAAAATATCCTTAGTACCGAGACCAGAATACAAAATAATCAAATCGTAGCTTGAGTATACGAGATCAAATACGCAATAAGTCCAATCATAAATTTAGTATAGATGATAAAATACAAGATGTATCACACACAAAAAAGCAACCATATCGAGGTTAGAATACATGAAATAAACATTAACGGAGTATAATAAAATCTGGCGTTTAGCCAAGCGTAGAGATAGCTGACCAATAAAATTATGCCAGTTGCAACGAGAACATGAGCGTTGAAGAGCTATATAGAACCTATACTTTTGTATGGATGTGAAACGCGGACAATGAGCAGACAAGCTGAAAAATATCTTATGGCAGTGGAAATGCGGTTTCTGAAGAAAATGCAAAGAATATCATGGGCGGAAAGAAAAATCAACGTTCTACAAGAAACAAATAAAAACCGCAAACATTTTAAAGAAATTAAGGGTAGACAGTCAAGATTATCTGGACATGTTACGAGAAGAAGTAAAATAGAAAACTTGGTGACAACTGGCAAGATTGAGGGGAAAAGAACAAGGAGGGGGGGGGGGGGTTGTGCAGAAAAGTAAATATTTAATGGCTTAGCCACATATCATGGTCAAAACAAGAACATAGAATTGATCGACGACTTTGTGTGAGATGGGGAAATATGACCGCCGTCTTATCAACACGACACATGATGATGATGATGATGATGACAGATAACGTAAACCAAAGTGCAATGTTATTCGTGAGACAGGGAAAGTAAGACGCCACACCCTTCTGTAAATAACAATGCAATGAGTGAATCACCGTGAACAGCAAGTAGAATCGTCAAGCTTTTCTAGAACACAAGCACAAGTGACAAAATGAACGTTGCGGCTAAAGCCTTCGTTAGCACACGAACAACAAACACATAGTGATATAACTACATAAACAAAGTCTACATACAAATCTAAATAAAGGTTACTTAGCTGTTATGAAACGCTGCTTTTATGTGGACTTAAAATGTGGTTTAAGGCTCCTCGCATTTAGGTGGAACAGAACATACTGGAAATACGCACTAAACCATAATTTCCTTTGTAAAATAACTCCAGCTTCCAAGAGGGAAGCAGATGAAGAGGCCGACCACGTAAACGATGGACGCAGGGAAAACAGAGTCAATGGGAATATCGATGCATAAAGCCCATAAGCGGGCACTCTCCCGCTGTTTATACGTCACCTCGACACCGCAAGGTACAAGAGTAACATGATGTGATGACATGAGATGATAAGATGACATGAGATGATGAGATGAGAATAACTCATTCACACAGAGGATTGGGCTGAAGTCCGTTGACAATGACACATACAAAACCTGTGGAGGAAACACGACCAACCTGGGCCTGATTCCAGCCAGACCATGTGTCCTGTGCCGAGTCATGACCTGGTTACAACGTAACATGCCTCTCCGTAGATGGGAAGTGCCACTACCGGTCTTGCACACCCGTCAAGTTTCTGAGCTTGGAGAGGGGAACAAGAACACTGTAGGACACTCTCCGTGTAGACAGTAACTTGGTACCAGGTCGGGATAAAAATCCCTCCGCTAACCTCACTCCAATATATGTAAACACTTTTAAACTATTGGGGTTGGAACTCTTCGCTGCCTTCTGAGGATGGGGATGGGGCGCTTATGGGAATGCCCTGAATGCTGTGATGTCGGTTCCTATATCAATAAATCAATCAATCAATCAATCAATCAATCAATCAATCAATCAATCAATCAATCAATTTCATGGAATAGACGACCCGAAGGCCAGCGCAATAACACTCGTCCGGAGAAAAGGACCAGTTATCCACCAACCACCAACCAACTAAATGAAGTAGCTACCTTTGCCCTGAGGTTGAGATTGATATTTGAATTATTTATATCGCAAGAACTAGAGAAGCAAGAGAACCATACACCTTATATACAACAGTTTTATGAAGCTGTGTTGAAAACAGACAGTACTGGTAGAAGAAAAGAATATATATATATATATATATATATGTGTGTGTGTTTGTGTGTGTGTGCGTGTGTGTGTGTGCGTGTGTGTGTGTGTGTGCGCGTGTGCTTGTGTATGTGTGTGTGTTGGTTTTCTTATACAACTACTGTCTGTTTTCAACTCACCCTCATAAAACAGATACCAGATTTTAAAAACAAATCCTAAAATTTCATTGGAAGAAGGCGAAGAGAGAAGGACTTGGCCACCTCACTATGCAGTGATCTAGAACATGTAGAATTACTTCAAACGTCAACGTCATATACATTAGATGTACAGCGTTCCACACGCCAGCCCCAATGGCAACATCTGTTATGTAATTACGTTTACACTGATCCTATTAGCTCCCCAATACTCAAGAGATGTAATCCCTAACACCATAGCGATTCCTTCAGCTGCCCTTTGCCATGCCCCCTCTTTATGTCCCACTGTCACCGCCTGAGGTAGGGTTGGAAGCTCATGGAGCGCCATGATCTGTGACAAGGATTCTCACACTGATTAACCCACTGACCTCCCGCCTGAACCTGGCTGTAATCAAGACCCGGCGATTTTTATTGTTGTTGTTGTTTAAGAGTAGTCCATAACACTAACACACTGGACTGATTTTTTGCGTGTGGAGTTGCTTTCCCTATTACCATTGTCTTCCGCCATCAGGCGCACCCACTCCAGCTTCAGAGATACTTGTAATTTACGTCCCCAAATCAAGGATGAGGGTGGTGAATTTTTTAATCTACCTGACCCGTGTAGAGGCTGAACCCGGCATCAGCACCTCGGATGTTTTAAAACGAACGTTCTGATCTATTCGGCCAAGCTGACCTTATAATGTTAACAAATTAAATGGGTTTCTATGACCATAAAGACGTCGACGTGGTCGAAGGGAGAAAGCGCTAGCCCTTAAATTTCCGGTGCCGTGATGGCGAGGTAGGCGGCTCAACTCCTACACCAGCATTAAGCTGGATGTAAACGTTGACTTCTGGCTCAGAAAGCAATGGCGAACTACTGAACGTACACTTGTCTAGAAAATCAACATGGCGGTTGATCGCAACATCCTGGAAAGGCCATGCAACTAATCGTATTATGAACATAAAACAGGAGTTTGGGTGTAATAAAGAATCGTGCTGGGATTACAGAAAGCAGTCAAAGACCACCCCAGGCGTATTGGCTATATGGTGCTAGCCCATATAAATACAGACTAAACGGCACTCGATACGTGATGTAGTCATTTTCGCGCTCGTCGCTTTTACTTCCATGAACATATTCTGGTACCCATTTTAGACGGGTTCGACATATTAATTTTGAAATTAAAAATTTTTTATAATTTTTTTCTTATTTTTGTTAATTTAAAAAAAAAAACAACAACAGCCCCTGCCTCGTAAGGGATTAAAACACATAAACGCCAGGCTGAGAGGCAAGCATGCTAGCATCTGCGCAGCCGCGTCTCCAACAGCCAGGACGAAACATGTGCCGAGCAGGAGCCTGTTATGAGTCTGTGATATAATACTGCCATCACATTTTGTAGGTCTGTGATATAATACTGCCATTATATTTTGAAGGTCTGTGATGTAATACTGCCATCAAATTGTGTAGGTCTGTGATGTAATACTGCCATCAAATTGTGTAGGTCTGTGATGTAATACTGCCATCACATTTTGAAGGTCTGTGATGTAATACTGCCATCACATTTTGTAGGTCTGTGGTGTAATACTGCCACTACATTTTGTAGGTCTGTGATGTAATACTTCCATCAAATTGTGTAGGTCTGTGATGTAATACTGCCATCAAATTGTGTAGGTCTGTGATGTAATACTGCCATCACATTTTGAAGGTCTGTGATGTAATACTGCCATCACATTTTGTAGGTCTGTGGTGTAATACTGCCACTACATTTTGTAGGTCTGTGATGTAATACTTCCATCAAATTTTGTAGGTCTGTGGTGTAATACTGCCACCACATGTTGTAGGTCTGTATTTACGGATGAATAGGTCGCCAGTCTTTCCTTCTGTTAGCGGACGACAAAACCAGGTTTAAAACCCTCTCCCCGCCGTGCTCATTACATTAGCAGGGTAGTCCCCTGTCAACTAGATAAACCTGCCAACAATAATAATGAATAATTAATGCAGCACGTAAGTATTGTCATAGTGAAACTGAATGTCAACAAGGTAACCAGCAAATATAATCCTATTATAGTTACTGCCTCAACATTTTGAAATACTAATTGTATTTTACATAATAAGTGCTAGAGAATTATGAAATGCTCTGTGGCTTTAAAGTTAGTGAACGCAGATTTACAATTCTCCGACATCCACTGTTTTTCATCTTGTCTGCCTGTTTGTTGTCCATGTTTTAATCCATGTAACAATATACCATTAAAAGAACGGAAACATACAAATACCTGGGTACAATCTTCAACTGCTCCAACATCATAAGGGAAGAAATACAAACTAGAATCAATTCTGAAAATAAGATATACTATGCACTACAACATCTACTAAAATCAAGGGCGCTATCTCGTAACACCAAAATCACAATATACAAAACACTGATCAGACTAGTTGTGCTGTATGGCTCTGAAACCTGGAGTACAACGAAAGGAGACGAAGCCTTGTTACAAACCTTTGAGAACAAAATTTTAAGACGCATCTTTGGACCCATTAGGGATACACAAAGTGGAGAGTGGAAAAGAAGAAGTAACAAAGACATTTATGATCTGTTTAGTCCCCGCTAATCACTGGTATCATGAAGGCTAATAGACTACAATGGCTGGGGCATATAGAAAGAATGGAAGATAATAGGGAAACAAAACTCGCTTACACTCAGGAAATAAATGACCGTAGACCCCGAGGTAGACCAAGAAGACGGTGGAGAGATAATACATGTACAGACCTACAAGCACTTGGAATCAACGAATGGCAAGAGAAGGTCCACCAGAGAGACGAATGGAGACGGATTGTATTTGCAGCAAAGAACCTGAATGGCTCGGAAAGCTGAAGAAGAAGAAGAACAATATACTGAAAGTACTGATATGTAATTTAATTTAAACCTATTCTCATGTTTTGTGGATTATCCAAAGGCATTTGATTGTGAACAACATCAG